>CAXKVI010000006.1:1248153-1462460 GCA_964058755.1 Campiglossa producta
CTCGTAGTTGCCATCGCTGTCGATCCCCCCCTTGATTGTGGAACGGAGGTTGTCCTCCGGCGTTGTTGTTGCTTTCTCGCCTGTTCCTCCATAGCTCTCCTTTGCTGAGGAGTGAAATTTGGCGTTGTTTGTTTTTTAGTTTTATCGTTTTTATTTGGGTTATTTGAGTTCATCTTGTTCGTACAACCCGTCGCCGGACAAGGCCAGCTTAGGGTCAAGGGAAGAGTAGGGGAAAATGTGTCGTCCGCCGCGGCAGAGCCCCGTACCGCGGTAAGGCCATGCTTACTCTCTGAGGCGACCCGGTATCAGAGAGGCTCCGTTCAAATACAGCCACGATTTGCCTCCCGGCTGCAAACGTCCAATGGGCACGGTTTCGCATAACACCCTGGATTGGAAGGGGGAAGATCTTTGTCGTCGCGCCAGAGAGGCTAGGCTGCTCTCGTGATGAAGTGCCGTACGGAGCTATGATCACAAGGGCAGCGTAGCCCTGTGGCTATCGACTTAAGCCCTCGTACCGCGGCAAGGTATCCACCCTTCACGAGGGACAGTCGGGGATAGCTGTTTCAAAATAAACATTCCCAGCAGAGAAGACAGGGAGAGGACGGATTGGTGTCTCAAAACAAATGGTGGCACTTCCATATACACCGACGGGTCGAAGTTGGACGGCAGAGTTGGAGGAGGGGTTTATTCAAGGGATTTGGACCTTGAGCTCTCCTTCAGACTACCTGATCATTGTAGCGTCTTCCAGGCGGAAGTCTCGGCAATCCTGGACGCCGCGGCCTGGTTAAGCAAACGTGTTATCGAAGAAGATATCACTATTTTCAGCGATAGCCAAGCGGCAATCAAATCCCTTGGCTCATACACGTTCAACTCTGAACTGACGCTCAGCTGTCGTCGATCTCTTCAGGAGATGGCCCAACAGAACCGCGTAAACCTCATATGGGTCCCGGGACATAGGGACATTGAGGGAAACTGTAAGGCAGACGAGCTTGTCAGGCAGGGCACGACCAAGCAGGTTCTTCAGGATAAAGAGCGCTTAGCTATGTGGTTTGCCACATGCAAACTAATGCTGAAGGAGCACACACTCCGTCAAGCCAACGAAAGATGGCTGCAATCCCCAGCGTGCCGGATATCGAAACAAACCTTGCCAAAATGGGATTTTAAAAGGTCTAGACGCATTTATGCTCTAACTAGGAGGGAAATCTCCATATTGATAGGGGTATTAACCGGTCACTGCCTCATTGGTAGGCATGCAGAAAGGCTAGGTGTGCCCTACCGACGATGCTGCAGGAGTTGCAAAGATGATGAGGTGGAGGAAACAGTCATCTGCAACTGTCCGGCTTTGAGCCGTATGGCTGGGTCCCAGGACTGAGTTTCCTTGTGTTGGTGGTATCACAACGGGCCTTTCAAAACTGGCCTAAGTGTGCCTCCGCGGCAGCCACTTGAACCTAACCTAACATGGCTATCGCCAGATCGAAAACACGCAGTCAGATCGATCACTTTGTGATAGACCGACGGCATGCTTCCAGCGTTATGGACGTACGTACGATGCGGAGTCCAAACATCGACTCCGATCACTACTTGGTAGAGCCAAGATTCGTACTCGCCTAAGTACAACGAAAGAGGCACCACAAAAAACGCAAGGAAAGCTGGACGTCGAAAAGCTGCAGTCACAACAGAGAGCCAATGATTTCGCAGAACGACTCGCGCACCTGATCTCTGAGAGCACAAGTCAACCCAGCGGAGTGCACGAGCAGTGCGAGCATATCTCCGGACCACTTCGTACCGCAGCCGAAGAAGTAATAGGATTCCGGCAAATGCGAAAAAACAGATAGAGAGTGCAAAGACGCAATGAAAAGAAAGGACGACGCCTATAAGGCAACGTTAAAAGCGAACGCAACGAGGAGCGTGTGTGAACACTACCGCGAGATGAAGAGGGAAGCGAGACGGCTTTTTCGGGCGAAGAAATGGGAAGCGGAAAAGCGTGAAATCGAAGAGCTTGAAATGCTAGCCAGCAGAAGCAACGCCCGAAAATTTTATCAAAGAATTCGACGAATGACGGAAGGTTTTAACCCCGGGGCAAACTCCTGTTAAAATGACAACGGCGACCTGGTGACAGATGTTCAAAGAGTACTAGGGTTATGGAGGGATCACTTCTCTGCTCTTCTAAACGGAGGAACGGAGCAACATTCCAGAGAAGAGGGCGAACCCGACCCCATAATCGAAGACGATGGAATCGAAGTTCCACAACCCGAATATAACGAGGTGAAAAAACGGCTAAAAAACAATAAAGCGGCGGGTGCCGATGGCTTGCCCGCTGAGCTAGTTAAATGCGGCGGAGAGGAGCTGGTAAGGTACATGCACCAGCCCTTGTGCAGAATATGGATTGAATGGAAAAGATTGGAATCTAAGTGTTCTCTGCCCAATCCATAAGAAGGGTGATCCCGCAAACTGCACCAACTATCGTGGAATCAGCCTTTTGAGTATCGCATATAAGGTCCTATCAAGCGTATTGTGCTAAAGACTGAAGCCGACTTATTGGACCTTATCAGTGTGGCTTCAGACCTTGTGAATCTACCATCGACTAGATTTTTACAATACGCCAAATCTTGGAAAAAACCCGTGAGAAAAGGATCGACACACACCATCTCTTTGTTGATTTTAAAGCCGCCTTCGACAGCACGAAAAGGTGTTGCCTATATGCCGCTATGTCTGATTTTGGTTTCCCAGCAAGACTTATACGGATGTGCAAAATGACACTGAACAACACCACCAGCTCGGTCAGAGTCGGGAAGGACCTCTCCGAGCCGTTCGAAACTAAACGAGGAAACGGGCGAGGTAAACCCGCTGGAACAATATACATATTACAAGTGCGTACAACTGTTGGCGTATGCCGACGACATCGACATCATTGGCCTCAACAACCGCGCCGTAACTTCTGCGTAATCCAAATTATAAAAGGAAGCGGAAAAAATGGGTTTGGTGGTGAACGAAGGTAAAACGAAGTACCTGCTGGCATCAAGCAAAGAGTCAGCGCATTCGCGCCTTGGCAACCACGCCACTGTTGGCAGCCATAATTTCGAGATAGTAATGGACTTTGTATACCTGGGAAGCAACCAACAACAATGTAAGCCTGGAAATCCATAGAAGGATAACTCTTGCAAACAAATGCTACTTTGGGCTGAGTAGGCAATTTAGAAGTAAAGTCCTCTGTCGGCGAACAAAAACAACACTCTATAAGTCACTCTATAAGTATTCGAGAGAAAAATTCTTGGAAAATTTATGGACCCCTAAAAGTTGGAGACGGCGAGTACCGAAGAAGATATAATGATGGGCTGTATAAGCTTTACGCAGACGTGGACATAGTTCAGCGAATTAAAACCCAGCGGCTCCGCTGGCTAGGACACGTGGTGCGAATGAACGAAGAACCGACTGGCGTAACATGTTGGATGGCCAAAATCGCCTAGGCGGTTAAAGGCTATTTTAAGTTAGTAAGTATTATAGCTGTACACTTGTTTCTATCAGAGATATCCTTGCATTAGATACAGCGTTTTAAAGGTAAAAGAGATTAGTTTGGTAAAGGTTGCTTGACAAAAAGTCTCAAAAATTTTACGAAAATTTTCTGGGCCAATTTTCAACTCATAAGAAAAAATACTATAATTTCCAAAGGTTGGCAACGCCGGTTTACCTCAAGAAATAAATATGCTCGTATATATTTCTTGAGGTAAACGTGCAGATTCACGACAAAGATGAGTATATACTTCGCTGCACATGTGTTATACATTTTTGTAATAGTAATCTGCAATAAAATGGAAAATACCGTAAACGTCAAAATTTCCTGACCAGGCAAAAGAAATATATTCCTCGTGAAGGGTGGCTACCTTGCCGCGGTAAGAGGGTTTAAGTCGATAGCCACAGGGCTACGCTGCCCTTGTGATCATAGCTCCGCACGGCACTTCATCACGAGAGCAGCCTAGCCTCTCTGGCGCGACGACAAAGATCTTCCCCCTCTCAATCCAGGGTGTTATGCGAAACCGTGCCCATTAGACGTTTGCAGCCGGGAGGCAAATCGTGGC
Source organism: Campiglossa producta (assembly GCA_964058755.1). Lineage (NCBI taxonomy): Eukaryota > Metazoa > Arthropoda > Insecta > Diptera > Tephritidae > Campiglossa > Campiglossa producta. Next base: position 1,252,230 of record CAXKVI010000006.1, read on the forward strand.
TGTATTTGAACGGAGCCTCTCTGATACCGGGTCATCACAGAGAGTAAGCATGTCCTTACCGCGGTACGGGGCTCTGCCGCGGCGGACGACACATTTTCCCCTACTCTTCCCTTGACCATAAGCTGGCCTTGTCCGGCGATGGGTCGTACGAACAAGATGAACTCAAATAACCTAAATAAAAACGAAAAACCTTAAAAACAAACACGCCAAATTTCACTCCTCAGCAAAGGAGAGCTATGCAGGAGCAGGCGAGAAAGCAACAACAACGCCGGAGGACAACCTCCGTTCCACAATCAAGGGGGGATCGACAGCGATGGCAACTACGAGTCGGTCAACCAACCCTCTATCGAGTAAGATTGACTTGATGGGAGCTAGCACCAGTGCGGTTGCAAACCCAGCTAAGCGGACAACGGCGGATGCTAAACTCCCATCAACCGCTGATATGAAAACCAGTATCTTTACGTCTGTGGCAGCGGTCTCACGACCTGGCCTCGGAGTTTCCAAGGAGAAGGAAGCTGCAACTGAGATTTCGGCAAGGAGAGCGACCGCGATGGCAACTACGGGTCCGCACTCCCGGGAGACATCTCCCCGCCGCTACACATACCACGAGAAAAGATTGGCTGCAAAGATCCTGCAGAGGTATGAAGGGGTACCGCAGGAATCGCTGTCGCAGAAGAGCTAGAAAGCTGTGATACCGGATTTCCAAAATTCTTACATGCCAAAGAGGTTAAAAGTTAACCCTTTCAAGCGCCAGAGATCGGACCTGGAGTTAAATCCCCCTCCCAAGCGGCATCAGAATACCCCTGGAGCGGGCAAACTAAGTTTTGCCGAGGTAACCAAGGACAGGATCCTTATAGGCGTCCTTGACCGAGGCAATGACCGTCTGGCCATCCCCAACTCGGCAACATTCTTCTCAACGTTGCGGGTTGGCACCAGGGTCAGATTAAATTACTCGCATGCGAGGATGCTAAAAACGTAGCACTGTACAAGGCAACAGCTGCTAAACTGGGTGAAGTCTACATGGGCGCAAAGATAGAGGTCGTCGACTGGAAGGACATTCCAGCTCGTCCAAGGGCAAGGGCGTAGATTCCGGCCATCCCTGACGAGCCCGAGAGAATTCGCGGGATGCTACGGCTAATGAATCCGTCCCTCCCAACGCATGACTGGAGTGTCAATCTGGTCGGGGATGCGGTAGGGAGGTGGTGTTCACCATGAATAAAGAGTCAATCGAGTCCCTCAAAAGGTGCAATGGCCTAGTACACTACAGCGTAGGCCAGATCGTTATCCACGTATATCGTGGTGATGCTCAGCGCGCTGCCTTCTCGGCTGCTCCGGGGGAACCGGAAAACGAATTACCAGAAGAGGAAGCGGAGGATTCCGATGCGGAAAGCATGTTATCCGCCACGTCCCTTGGCGATGGTGCTGTGAACAACTCGGAGATGGAGGACAGCCTACAGGAGGAAGTCCTCGACATCACGGTGGTAGCAGCCAACGCTGAGCGAAGCAGAGTTGGAGGAGGGGTTTTCTTCAAGGGATTTGGACCTTGAGCTCTCCTTCAGTCTACCTGATCATTATAGCGTCTTCCAGGCGGAAGTCTCGGCAATCCGGGACGCCGCGGCCTGGTTAAGCAAACGTGTTATCGGAGAAGATATCGCTATTTTCAGCGATAGCCAAGCGGCCATCAAATCCCTTGGCTCATACACGTTCAACTCTGAACTGACGCTCAGCTGTCGTCGACCTCTTCAGAAGATGGCCCAACAGAACCGCGTAAACCTCATATGGGTCCCGGGACATTGAGGGAAACTGTAGGGCAGACGAGCTTGCCAGGCAGGGCACGACCAAGCAGGTTCTTCAGGATAAAGAGCGCTTAGGTAAGCCGTTTGCCACATGCAAACTAATGCTGAAGGAGCACACACTCCGTCAAGTCAACGAAAGATGGCTACAATCCCCAGGGTGTCGGATATCGAAACAAACCTGGCCAAAATGGGATCTTAAAAGGTCTAGACGCATTTTTGCCCTAACTAGGAGGGAAATCTGCATATTGATAGGGGTATTATATTAACCGGTCACTGCCTCATTGGTAGGCATGCAGAAAGGCTAGGTGTGCCCTACCGACGATGCTGCAGGAGTTGCAAAGATGATGATTAGGAGGAAACAGTGGAGCACCTCATCTGCAACTGTCCGGCTTTAAGCGGCGCTAGAACGCGCTTTTTGGGAGTTCCGTTCCTGGATAGCCTAAGCCAGATCGCGGAACTGGACATAAAGGACTTGATGGGCTTCATAAAGTCATCTAAGTGGTTCGAGGAGGAGTAACGATGTCGGTTTAGGAGTGTCAGTCCCGGGATTTTGCTATGTGGAAAATCCCAACAACTCAGGGATTTTCCATATGGCTGGGTCCCGGGACTGACTTTCCTTGTGTTGGTGCTATCACAACGGGCCTTTCAAAACTGGCCTAAGTGTGCCTCTTCGGCAGCCACTTGAACCTAACCTATAAGAAATATATGCAGGTTTTTTTCTTGAGGCATTTCTTTGCTGGTGGTTAGCCTACTTTAGTATGAATATAACAAAACAAAATGTTGAGGTATTAGAAACTAGAGGTCAGGACTGGAGTCCATAACAAATTCGTAATTTTATCTCTTGAGAAACATGTCCGTTTTAGAGCCTGGAAAACACGATTTTTGAAAACTTGCAAATTTCGAGATAATAATTTACCTATAAGGAGTAGTTTTTTGGCCAATAGATGGGGATATGTACCCTTAATTTTCGAGAAAAAAAACAGTGAAGACGCCAGAGCCATTTAAAGTTGACAAAAAATGATAAAAATGATGGATTTTAACTTCCAGGTTTATAATACCAGGTACTCGCTGTATGATTTATTATTTACTTTTGAACAAACTACTCTCTTTTACCTTTAAACGCCGTATCGAATGAAAGGATATCTCTAATAGAAACATGTGTACAGCAATAATAGGGTAAGCCAAAAACAATGATGGGCATTCCTAACTCAATTGAGCCGCACGCATGTGAGGTTTATGTTGTTATGGTACAAACACCCAATATGACTTCTTAACCTTTGGGTGCAATTAAAAAAGAACTGTGGCGAGCTGGACTATAAGTTTGTTGGGCAAAAATGATCTACGCGACGCCCCCTTTCAGAAAGTACTATGGTTCTCTGCTACATAAAAAAATAAATTTTTGTTGCACTGTGTTATTAAATCTAAGCACAGAAATAGAATCTCACACAAACACCTTGAATCAATTTTACAACTGTCAACTACAAATAATTGGGCAATTCACATGGGGTGTCGTATTCGTCTATCGTTGTATGTTTCCATGGTTTCCAATATAAATTTTTTGAAAAATAGACAAATAGCACGAAATACATATCATATCTTTATTTAGCAAACACACAACCATAGGTTATTTTACAGTGCTTGAACTTATAATAAACTTAAGAGTAACATTATATGAAAACATAACAAACATTAAGGTAGATAATGCGGGAATAAAGCTGGAAGAAAGGTTTGGAATAAGAAAGGAGGAAAAGGGGGAGAGTGTTTGATTTCCACTTTATTGACTAAAGTAATGTAGGAGCTTATTTTTGAAGGGCAGTGTATTACTTATGCTCTTCAGACTCTGAGGCAATGCGTACCAAAGGCGAACAACAGATACAAAAAATTTACGCTCGGTTATAAGACAGGTGTACTTCATAGAAATTAGGTTAATCGATCGACGTGATCTAGCAAATTGAAGGCGTTCCATAAGATATACAGGTTCTTGGGATATAATAATCTTGTGTAGAAGAATAAGGCACTTTAGCTTGAGTAAATTATCAAATGTAATTGATGTAATTTGTTTAGAGAAAATAGATATGTGTTCATAACGCTTTACGCCATAGACATACCTAGCAATATTGTTGTAAAGGACGTTAAGTTTCCTTCGGCATATACTATCACAATTGGCATACAATTCACATCCGCATAACAAAGTTGGTAAAAGATAAGTTTTAGCTAAAAGTAGTCGGATTTTTACTGGAGTAAAATGCTGGGTGGTCCAGAGTGAGCGAAGCATGCTATACACCCTGCCTATTGCACTATAAATGTGGTTATTCCATGTCAAAGTTCTGTTAAAAATCATACCTAGATTCTTGGCAGTGTTTAACAAATTTTATGGTAGAATTGTTAAGTTTTACTTCATTAAAGCTATCTAGTGTAAGTGTCTTCTTGTAGATGGCTATACACTGTGATTTGTTTGGATTTATAAGTAAGCCATTACCACTTGCCCATTTGTTCACATTTTCTAAGTCTTTGTTAAGATTATTGATACAACTATCCACAGAATCCAAAGGGCAACTGACATATAATTGCACATCATCTGCATATATATGAATGGTGCAGTACTTTAACACGCGTGGAAGATCATTAATATATAAGACAAACAACAGTGGGCCTAGAATCGAACCTTGAGGAACGCCTCTGGTTAATGATAAATAATTCGATATGCTGTCTCCGGTGGAGACAGCTTGCGATCGATGACTTAAGTATGACATAATTAAGCGCAATGCTGGCGGAGAGAAATTGAACCAATTTTTCAGCTTTAGCCCTAAAAGAGAATGGTTAACAGTGTCAAAGGCTTTAGAATGATCCAAAAGCGTTAGGAAAGTAATAAAGTTTTTATCCATGCTGAGCCTGATATCCTCCGAAACTTCGATTAGGGCAGTCGTACAGCTTCTGCCGTTTCTAAAGCCAGATTGGTTTCGATGCACAAGTGCGTTGCGATAGAGAAAGACATTAATCTGAGAATGCATTATTCATTCGAGGACCTTCGATAAGAATGGCAATATTGCGATGGGTCTATAATCACCGTTGGACTTCTTGAGTGGTATAATTTTAGCTACTTTCCAACAGTCAGGGAAGACAGACGTGCTCAAAATAGTGTTTAAGGCAAAAGTAACATACGGTAAAATTTTTGGAAGAAGACATTTAAAGAATTTAGGATGAACTCCGTCTAGGCCTTTGGCATTGGATTTCACTCGAAGGACAGACTCAACGACTACATAATCGTCGATATTCGAAAATGAAAATCCTGGTAACATTTCACTCAAGCGTTGACTGTATCTCTCATAGCAAACATCACTATCGCAACTGGATGACTCAACAAATCGCTTATTTAGATCATTTGCATCTACGTCTACTGACGTGTTATTAATTTTTTTGCCAATGCCAATGTCACGAATATGTTTCCACGTTTTCTTTGACCCCACCGCTGTGCTAAATTTATTCTCATAATATATGAGCTTTTGCAACTTTATGGCCTTGGTAACTTCCTTCCTGCAACCCTTGAATACATCATAAAAAACAGCACATTTGAAACGTTTCCACTTACGATACGCTATATTACGTTTGCGGATTAGACCCTTTAAGTAATTATTGAACCAAGGTCGCTTATGATTATTATCGGATTTAGTTACCATCGGAACATATTGGTCATTTATATTATTTTGTAGAAAACGGATCTGTTCGTTCGAGGAGGCAAAACCATATACCGATTCCCAAGGAATACCATCAACAGCTTGCTCGAGCTGCACATAGTCTATATGCAAAAAATCTCGATATGAGAATGTATTTGAGGTGTATATAAAACTGAAATCGTAAGAAATGAAATCATAAAGTTGAATTTTCGACAAGTCATTGACAAAAAATACATCTAGTAGAGTGCTGCTAGTGTGAGTAAAGTGTGTAGGGTTTGTGGTATTAATTGGGAAAAGATCAAGACTTTGCATGGCTAAAGTCTGTTTGTTTTCGCATAACAAGTCACCAACTATCACAATATTATTAAAATTTAAGGTAAGATTTTCAATAAATTCAATAAAATTATCAAAAGCAACGTATTTGTTTGGCCTGTAAACACAGCCTATTAGAATTTGTTCATGCTGAGAGTTAATTTCAATAAATATATACTCGATTGAGGATGAGGGCTCAGATGTACTCTTAATTTTACAACTTAAACCATATTTCACAAATATAGCTACCCCGCCACCATGTCCAATTCTGTCTAATCGAAAAACTTTATACCCATCAACGTCCAACAATGCATCACTGTGCCACTCAGAGAGCCAGGTCTCTGAAACACAAACAACATCAATTTCTGACGACTCAAAAATGTATCGAAATTCATCAATCTTACATAATAGGCTTTGAGCATTAATATGGCAAACTTTTAATCCACTTCTTTGCTTGCTTAGTATGCGCATCATATTGTATGTGCTGTCACAGCCCTTAGAACGTCCGACGCTGTCAGAGAAAAGAATACCATTCGCACTGCGCTATGATATCAAATAAGCCTACATTCATATCGTAACACCTGTATGCAGTTTCATTGGGAGTTAGGAAAGTAAGTAAAGGAAGATGGGAATGGAAGTGACAAGTGATTATAAACAATGCAAGAAAATCAAAAGAAAGAAAAAAAAACCAAAACAAAACAAGCGTATTAAAGAGATGCGAAATACAGCTAGCCGATAAACTTGTGTACATATTAGGTTGTTGTGCTCGAAAGAGCATTTACTTCGTCTCTTGTGCATACCCTTTGGGCCTCTTCGTTCTTCTTACGTCTGACGTATACTTTTCCTCTAATAGAGAATACAGAGAACAAAAGCTTTTTCCTCCGTAACTAAGAAGCATAAAACATAACTTCGCGCGCCGCTTTAGGCAGACTCTCATGCACAAATACACGACCATAGCCAGGTATATCGATGTCGCAGAGTGTCAGAGATCTCTTAAGCGCTTTACAGAGTCCAGCAATTGATTTTAATAATTGAGAGCGATCATGTGAGGAGCAAAGTTTTATTATTATTGGCGCGACGTTTTTGTTTTGCAAATTATCGTTCGCTCTTGTTGCTCTGAAGGCATCACGTAGCGGGGGTGTTTTTAATTCAGCTGCACTGCATACTTTACTAAAAACTTCATGCAAATTTTCGTTCGCAGCTTGAGGGATACCGTTTATAACGATGTCGGTAGCGACTGCGCTGCCTTGTACACTCTAAACTTTTTTGTTGAATTTTACAGCGATAATGGTAGGCAACACTTTACCGACTGTTTATATCTAAATTCACGCATGTTAATATACGCATTTTTTTGTTGATTGATTAAACCGAAAAATGTGTAATTCCATACACACACAGCTGCTTAAATTTGCAGCGCTTTCTACGCGCTCTCTCTCACTTATTTTTATGTTTAAAGCCAAAAATGTTTAATTTGAAAATATACAGTAGGTCACAGTCAAAATGGGCCACCATTAAAATTGCAAATTCCAGCAAGAATAACTTCTTTTACTTATATGTACACATACTTCAAAAAAAATAGCGAAATTTGTGAAAAGAATTAAATTATTGCTGGAATTTGAAGGTTATAAAGGATGCAAATTATTTTATTTTTTTTATTAAAACAACAGAAAATATTGTAAATTAACAAAAGTATTTAATTTCATGTTAACAATAAGAAAATACATGTATTCATACATTAAAATGAAGGACTATATATATATATATCTATATATAAAAAGGATGAAAACTAGCAAAATTCACTTTTACATAGCAAATTCACTTTTACATATATTGCACTTAAACATTTTTCTTATCACTACCAATATTTTATTTATAATTATTTATTTTACTATATTTATTTATTATAATACTTTCTTTCTTTTGCGCCACGCTACCGCAACACTTTCAACTGAAATTCTTATTTCAACTGAAATGAGAAAAGAGAGCGCTAATCAACAAGCGCTTGCTGAGAGGAATTACGCATATTTGACTGTGCGCTTCAGCTTCACGCAACAAAGGGTTTGTTTATTTCGTATTTTTTGTGCGCAAAAAAAAGTTTGCGCAATTTTATGTTCATTTTCAGCTGTGAAATGAAAGTTTGCTGTAATTTGTCTTTAAATTTATTCCTTTTGCGACTTAAAGCAGAAAATAAACAGAAATTATTGCAATTTCAAGCAACAGTGAGAGAGTCAACAAAAATTTACTGATATCATCGCTGTAAAATTCAACAAAAAAGTTTAGAGTGTAGCTCTGTAAGTTGAGCGCGTACACTATTGAGTTCACCGCTCAGGGTATTAACCTCATTGCAATTTTTTTCGACCGCAGCTACTCTTGATTCCATCGAAGTTAATGATAGCTTCAAGTTTGCAATCTCACCAGCTAACTCACCAATTTTTTGCATAACTCTGTCCTCTGAGCTCTTAATAACCGCGGTCAGCTCTTCAATAATTGAGACTTTCTGCTCTTCGACAATGATGTTTGTGGAGGCGTTTGCGGTGTTTTTGGTGGTGATAAAACTTTGCGCAATGGATTTTTCCGAGTTGAGATTGATGATATGCTTTTCATGATGGAAATTAAAGATTTTATAAGTATTTTATTTTACGTCCAAAGCGAAAGAAAACTTTTGCACACTTAGTACGACACCGGTGGTAAATTTTTATGCTCAAAAATGTAACTTGACGTGAAAAACTCGGGAGCACAGCAAAAACACGTCTTACTCGCACGACATTTGAGTTTCTAGAGGTTGTGAATTGCGTAAATATTTTGTGTTTGTATTTCAATAGAAAATGTTTTTTGCGGGTGACAAAAACAAAATGGGTAACGGAGAATAGGACTTATGTGAATATAATATACAAATAAATATAGAATAAAAACATTTGGCGTTTGCTATATGGTGAAAAGATGATCTTTTAGGAAAGCTCAAATCGGTAGTAAGATTTTTAGAAACTTATGAGAACCATCTATATAACGCGCCAATGTTTTTATAGATTTCAATCTTGCCATGTACTGTAATACCTATAAGAATTCTCACTCATAAATGTTCAGGACAAGCTCTACGTGGTGAAAAATCTATTTAGGCAGAGGAGAAATTATTTTTCAGTTTTTAGTTCATTTTAAAAACATTTTAAATTAAAAATATTTTTTTATTCTATATTTATTTTATGCTTTTTAGTTGTGAGTTTGTGAAAATTGCCTAATTGAGATTGTAATCGAATATTGCATGTCAGGTTTAAAAAATCAATTTTCTATTATAATTGTAAATTTATCAACATTTTTTATGCGATATAAAATAAGTCAATGCATTGATATTAATTCGAAATATATTTATATTAACATAAATAACCTAAGGCGATACATCTATTAAATTTCTCATTCTGCGCATTTTCGTCAATGCATCTTCGTTGCATGGCGTACTACTAGTAAGTTTAGAGCAATCTAGTTCATCAATTTGCAAGCCATCCAACGATCTCACACGACTTAGTGCGACATAGGCCTGTCCCTTTGCAAAAAGTTTGGATCCGAGATATACAACTGCGTTGCTTACACTACAGCGCCATCTGCATATCAATATAAAATGCTCAGTGCCATCTGCATATAGACAATGCTCATAAGAGTAAAGGAATTCGCCGCGTGGTAAGTAAAGGTACTTTTGGAATACACCACGCGGCGAATTCCAATCTTCTTTCTATGGCAATAGGGAAAAACGACTAAACTTGGGTGATGATTGGATTTTTGCAAATAAAGCAATATTTTAGATTTTTTCTTTGTATAATGCATTGTCAGTAAAACCTGATCGATGGTGAAAATTTCAAAACCCCAGCTCATTGGGGAGTTAGTTCAAAATCGAAAGCAAAATCTCTGTAAATTAAATTTTTCAAATATCTCTACCCATGCGCCACCTATCGGAATTATTTTTTTAGTGCATTGGGGTATAAAACTAAGCGATGATGAAAATTTCAAGATCCTAACTGAACGGGAAGTTCGTTGAAAAACGAATTAATCGACACCGAAAACAGACATTCGCATTTCTTAAATAGAGCGACTCACGCGCCACCAAGCGGGTCCAATTTTTTTTGAAACATTTGGAAATTGATTAAGTATTACACACGCTAAATATTAGCCAAATCTGTCCATAATTTGGATTTTCAGTTTTTATTACCCCGATCTCAGCTCCATCTAGCGGATTTTTTTGGGGAAAATATTTCTTATCATGGTAGTAATACATGTTCCAAATTTCAGCCAAATCGCACCATAAATGCGATTTTTGGAAATATAGCGACCCACGCGCCACCTATCGGATTTTTGTTTTCATAATATTGCATTGTCATCGCGATCTGAACTGTGGTAAAAATTTCAAGACCCTGGCACAACAGGAAGTTAGTTTAAAATCGCATGCAAAAATCCGGGCACAAGAACGACGAAAGCGACCTAATAAAAACATTTTAATTAATAATAATAAAAATATTCAAATATGTAAAACATATTGTAAAACAATATTTAAAATTAAATATGTAAAACGTACTAGCTAAAATTAAACCAATTTTTAACAAAACGAGCTTAAAACTTGGTCTGAGGTTTCTATGACGTCAAACAAAAATATATGAAAGTGATATACTTGCAAACACACTCAATCACTCGCAAACTTATGCGTTATAATATTAATATGAATAATTGGTGTAATTCACTTACTCTGTGCATAGGCTCAGGCTCCTCAGATAATTCCTCCAAGTTGCCAGATATAGCTCGCTTAAGTGAAGGCGATACTTCATGTAATGTTCGCAACCCAGCTTGGAGTGTAAGAGTAGCGTTCTCTGATTGTCCTTCTTTACCCTCTTGCTCTTTTCGTTTTTTAAAACGCCTAAAATAATCCTGAATCAGATACGTTGCGTAAAATTTGCCCACAGTAACCTCATCATCATTTCCTGGAGGTGGAACCACTTGATCTAAAAGCTTAGGATTTGTTCGTTTCCAAATCTGTTTAATTGTAGCACGTAGTTCGGCATTTGCATCGTCTATGTTTCCATCGGTTTTGATTCTTAGTGAAGTTCGCACCACAGCAAAAAGGGTTGCGTTAAAAAGAACAGTTCCGTCTGAGTTCAAGGGCATATTCATAGATACTAGCCTTTTGCATGCCATGCGGTGGGGGCATAATTTTCCAAATCCCAAAGGAGGTGATATTTTCCGTAAAAGGGTAACGACATCTAAATGTTTAATGCGGCCCTTTGCATCTGGATCGTATTCACTCCAAAGACGTATGAATTCGTCGAGGTGATGTGGTCCCAGAATTGACCAGTCACGTGTTAGATAATCAAAGTTATCCATTATAACAGCAACAAATAAATTAATAATCTGTAAAATAATAATTCAATAATTTCTTATATCTAGTATTTGCTTCAGAAATAAGAACTAAACTGAGATTTCCTCTGTTGCCGTGAAATATGGACCTCTCCATATATCTTCAAGCATGACGGCAAACCAAAACTCAATAAGTAAAGCGTTCAGCAGAATCAGTTCGTCAGTACGTTGAAACCACTCACAGCAAAGTAGACTGCGGGTGTTTGTATGCGTAACAACAGATTCGACAGATACGGAAAAATAAAATTTGCCCTAAATTTCGGCGTATCTGACGTACGAAGTTCTGTTTCCACTACACATAAAACGTTCGAAGATAAATGAGAAAATACATATGATTCTCGTAAAATGTCTAGATATTTTTCAAAAACAATTATGACATTATACCAGTTATATAATAAACAAGTAAGGAAGTCTAAGTTCGGGTGAAACCGAACATTACATACCCAGCTGTGCACATAAAATGCTGTTATTCTTTGTTTTGTATACCTAGTTTCGTAAATCTATCTCACACCGTTCTGAAGCTGTTAGCAGTCGAATTTAAAAATTGCTTGACTCATAAGTGGGCGGTGCCACGCCCACTTTCCAAAATTTTGAAAAAATTATGTAAAGAATATGAAAGTTGATGTATGTACCAAATTATATTATTATAGCGAAATCAGTTAATTAGATATGGACTTTTCAATATTTCCACCTCCTTTCAATATAACTTTTATGAAAAAGTAGGCGTGGTCGCGAAGCGATTTCGTTTATTTTCTATAGCTGAATTTACCACAACAATAGTATGTCCTCTACGAAATTTCGTTATACTAGCATAAACTGTTCTGAAGTTATTAAGAGTCAAAATTTTAAAATTTCTTCAAATATACGTGGGCGGTACCACGCCCCCTTTTCAAAAATTTTTATAAAATCGGCCTTAGAACATCTAAATCAATACATATTGCAAATTGTATCATTGTAGCTGCTTCTAATATTGAATTAACCCATTTTATACGTTTTTCGAAATTTTCGATATCGAAAAAGGGGCGTGGTTATGGTCCGATTTTACCCATTTTCAATAGCAATCTATTCTGAACCCAAATAAGTACGCATGCCAAATTTGGTGAAGATATCTCATTATTTGCTCAAGTTATCGTGTTAACGGACAGACGGACGGACGGACGGACGGACGGACGGACGGACGGACATGGCTCAATCAAATTTTTTTTCGATCCTGATCATATTGATATATGGAAGTCTATATCTATCTCGATTCCTTTATACCTGTACAACCAACCGTTATCCTAACAAAGTTATAATACCCTGTGTACAAGTACAGCTGGGTATAAAAACATATGCCCAAAAAATTACATTTATCGGATAACTAGGTTTAGGGCTGTTTTCTCATATCGAAATCGAACACTGAAGATGGCAGATCGCCGAAACCGGTTTGTTACAAAACCAAATTTGACAAGGGATGACGGAAAATCGTTCCAATATACAGATATAGACTTCCATATATCAATATGATCAGGATCGAAAAAAAATTTGATTGAGCCATGTCCGTCCGTCCGTCCGTCCGTCCGTCCGCCCGTCCGTCCGTCCGTCCGTCTGTCCGTTAACACGATAACTTGAGCAAATAATGAGATATCTTCACCAAATTTGGCATGCGTACTTATTTGGGTTCAGAATAGATTGCTATTGAAAATGGGTAAAATCGGACCATAACCACGCCCCTTTTTCGATATCGAAAATTTCGAAAAACGTATAAAATGGGTTAATTCAATATTAGAAGCAGCTGCAATGATAAAATTTGCAATATGTATTGATTTAGATGTTCTAAGGCCGATTTTATAAAAAATTTTGAAAAGGGGGCGTGGTACCGCCCACGTATATTTGAAGAAATTTTAAAATTTTGACTCTTAATAACTTCACAAGAGTTTATGCTAGTATAACGAAATTTCGTAGAGGACATACTATTGTTGTGGTAAATTCAGCTATAGAAAATAAACGAAATCGCTTCGCGACCACGCCTACTTTTTCATAAAAGTTATATTGAAAGGAGGTGGAAATATTGAAAAGTCCATATCTAATTAACTGATTTCGCTATAATAATATAATTTGGTACATACATCAACTTTCATATTCTTTACATAATATTTTCAAAATTTTGGAAAGTGGGCGTGGCACCGCCCACTTATGAGTCAAGCAATTTTTAAATTCGACTGCTAACAACTTCAGAACGGTATGAGATAGATTTACGAAACTAGGTACCAGGCATGTTATGTTTATGTAGAGTACTACCACAGAAAATAAGAAAAATCGGTGAACGATCACGCCCACTTTATGTGCACAGCTGGGTATGTAATGTTCGGTTTCACCCGAACTTAGACTTCCTTACTTGTTCCTTTAGTTTTTTTGGTCACTTTATCCTTCATTTACACGGAGGAAAATCTATGGATCGAACATCCATAATTATTGATACCATATTAAATAAAAATTGATAATCCTGTCCCATCAATTAATATGGATGTTCCATCAATGCATTTTTGATAAATCCTTATTCAAGTGGTATCCATATAAACTATTGATAAATTCTAAATAGTTTAAAAAACAAAATTTCATACAATTTGACATCTGGTTTTAGTAAGATTCGAATCCTGCTCTTCTGGCACCTTAGCCCAGTGTACTACCATTCCGCTACGGCATATTTTAAAATTTTTAGAAAAATGTTCAATCTTAAGAAATTAAAAAAATGTTTAATCCAAAAAAACGCTCCAACAAGTTTTAATATTGTAAGGTAATCCATAGTAAAAATTGTTGAACTATTGTGACTATGCGACCCAGAAAAATTTACATTTCGCCCATATATATTAATACGCTGGCTCTACCTTTATTAGTATGCAGTAAATATGGATATGGATTTTAGGGTGGGCCAAAAAAATCGATTTTCGTTTTTTTCAAAGGCTACACAGAAATTCGTATTCCTGACCATAAATGGAGTATAATGACAAAATATGAGTTTTTTATGTTATTGGGAAAGCGTGCCTCATCGCCGTTTTTTGTTTTTGTGAAAAGCTTTTATGTAAATGAATATATCTTCTCACACAAAAATCGTATAGCCAACTTTTACCCCAGTTTTTGCAGGGAATTGAACGCTCTACAAAAAAGGTTTTATAAATTTTTTTCATTTATGTGTCCATTACAAAGTTCTTCGAGGTCGAAAATTGACTAATTTCTGAAACCCATAAGGTTTTGTTAAAAAAACAACAAGAACCGAAAATAATCAGTTTTGCAAGTGTCCTTGAGAAGATTTAAGATATTTAATATAATTATGTATTTACGCCTGCCTGAGATTCTTTACCAATACATAAATGTGCCACCGCACATGCATACGTTCTGTAATGTGTCATATATTTTTGAAATTTTCAAAAACCATTATTGTTGGTAAACTGGAAGGAAGCAAAGCCTAAAGATACTGTAGATCAGGAGGAGCGAAGTCTTTCGGGGCCCGTCTTTGCGGCTAGCAAGCAGTGGTTGGGGGATTCGCGACTTCTTCCTTGAGATCTCGAATGTTACATTATTATTACAGAGCCCCTATTTTCTTTTAGAATCACAAAAAATTTTATACCCATGATTATGTAGATGAAAAAGATGGATGAAAAGTTGGAGGATATGACGGATGAGAATTGCTTAGTTATTGAATGCAGAAACTAGCCATGTTGTACATTGTGAGCTGCGAAGATGTACTCGCGCTAGCGCTTCCGTGCCCACCCTACCTTGGCCTTTTATGCGCATACGAAATCATTTTAATAAGGCCCCTTAAAGTACCTCTTACCTCTTCACATATTTACCCGGAAAACATTATTGAATTAGAACTGCATCTTGTTTAGGATTTCAATATTTCATTTGTATAATATTCCATTTTTTAAATGATACATCTTACTAACATATAAATATAGTACAAGATTTTAGCTTATGTATTAAGACCCTTAAGTATACCTAATTGAAAATATACAAGATAAAAAACAAACTACTAACTCTTCATAAGTACGAACATTTATATTTAGCGGCTAAACATTACTGACCTACCTCAACATTTTAAATCTATGTTTATGTGGTCATTGAACCACATCTATATACTAATGTACATAATTAAAAACGAAGAGACTTACGTACATACATAAATATGTATTTTCATGTAGCCATGCACATATGTATGTACAAAGGTATGTGCGCGATCACTTGCAAGAGTGGCATAATATAAACTCAGCTGACTTTTCGTTTTCTACAAATTAGCTACAGTGAACTAGGGATAACAATATCCTTCTAATGATAATAATTTTTACTTTAAGGTATAACAACTTTTCTTAGTGCTTTTGAATGCACTTATAAAAAAAGCAAAAAAAATCTATAGCTAGGAAAATTTTAAAATGGATCTTTGGAAACCAAAAAAAATACTTAAAAATCTTTTTTTTTTTTTTTTTTGTTTTTTTTTTTTGAAAAAATTAAAATCAGTATATGTAGAAGAAATACTTTTAGTACTTACATTCGATTATTCGATTTCGACGATGCGTAGAAGGCCTTCCATGATCGTTTTTGGTGTTATGCTGATGTACAATGACTGTTGATAAATCGACTTAATTTTTCCAATAAAGGCAACCTAACTAATTTCTTTCTTTCAACAGTCCTAGAACCTATGCGTTTTACTCTAATTAATTTGCAAAGTGAGAAACTTACAAAATAACATTATCAAAGTAACATGGCTATGATACTAAATTTTAATTTATATTCAAATTCGGCTGTTTAACCTTACTACTAGATATGGATATGAGTGTGTGGGCATAAAATCGCCCCAAAAGTTAGTTCCAATGTAATTATATATGAATTTTTTTATCTTTACTTAAATAATAGTACGCAAGATTTTTGTTTTCTTTGCGTTTGATAAACAAAAACCACGATCAAAATCGAAGAGAATAGTTGGGAAACATGTGGACAGCAATGTGTTTCCGAAGCTATGTAAACCTATGTCAATTTTTAGGTCAGATATACATATGTTCAAAAGAATGTATGTTTGGCATGACGAATGCAAAATTAGAGACTAAACTATACTTATGTTTAGTTAATTTATTTTAAAGCAGACTGAAGACCGACAAACTTCACATTTCCCTTAATATCCTAAGCTGGGTAAACTTTTATTTTTGCCAATTTTTGAGCACTTCTTGGCTCTGCTACAGGTTCGATTCTGTTATTTTCCTTCGACATTACTGATCAGGAATTGAATAATAAGTCGGATTTTGTTGCTTCCACTTGACGTTTTATTTCTTTTCCAACAGAACTTTTCAGATGCAGGATCCAATGTCTATGAGGGCGGTGGTCGACCGTGACTGGACGGACTTACAACACACCTGCCCTGGTGTGAAAGTGGGACGCGTGTCACTTCCGGACTAATAAATGACCAGTAGGTTATTAGAATTTTCCGATCTGCAGAGAATAATTTGGTTTTAAAATCACGAAACTATTTTCTCCTTTCATGGTTAACATAACCTTTATTTTAAAAGGACAAACTTACCATATAAGTCGGTCTTAACTGCGTTGGTGTACTCTATCGGCGTAATTTATACGATAATTCTTAATTATCAAGGTTGGTATTTATTTCACTAGTACTTTGAGAAAAGAAAGACTTTGAAAAGTTTTTTTTTTCAGTTTAGTTTCACTATATAAAAAAGACATCCGTTCTGCACGTTGGTCAAATGAAAAAGAAAGATTTCAGTTGTTCGATCCCTTGTCGATCATTTTCGTCACGTAAAGTGTTATATCCGCCTCGTGATAATGACGTTTGCAATTGTTATAATCGTCAGACCAGTGTTGTTTTGGCTGTAGTTTGACTAGAATGCAAATAGATCATTCGAAGCGAGTGCCTGATACTAATTTAAACAGGAAAAGAGGAATTTATCCCTATGTAAGGTCGGCAAATGGAAATATCCCAATAGATCTTGACTGCTTTACGTGCAAAAAAAAATAATGTCCTTATTGAAAAAATTAGAAGAATCATTAAAAAAAATGTTAGACATTCGTGTTAAATCGCTCATACGATACTAAGAGCATAAAACCTTTAAACATAGTGACTTAATTGAGTAAGGTTTGCCGATGTTTGCTTACATCAAATGCACCATTCTTTTTCACAAAGCCCATTACAAACTAGATAATGCGATGATACCTTTCGGGAAGAGCATTAGCTGGAAAAAGGAAAAGTTAGCTAAGTATGTCTTTAGCATGGAAGGTACCTATTTGCCTACCTTGAAGTTCTTCCAATAAATAATACGAGTTTCCAATTTTTTCTTTAATTCTTGCTTTTAGAAACGAGGCGCTGAGTTTCGCATTGAAGTTTTTGCCGAAATTACTTTGGGAAAAGTTCCGCCTGAAAACTTCTTGACCCACCCTAAAAGATAAAGGTCTCGATCGCAAATTATATTGTCTGCTGTTTTCCTCATACGCCTTAGCAATATTTTCCTTTAATTTTTTTCTAACTAGTGAAAGCTCGTCGTCTCTGGACAGTCTAGTGTTAGGCTCCTCTAAAAGATTCAGGTTTTTCAACAGTTCGTAAGCTGAACCATGCGTTATCATATAAAACCCAAATACAGCATGATAGGGTGAACAATGTAATGCTTGGTGTATGGAGTTCCTTAGCGCGCAACTAATGGCACTTATATTCATATCCCATTCGCGGTGACCGCTTTTCAGGTATGCCATAATGGCAGCTATCAGAGAGCGATTTACCCTTTCGGAAGCGTTTGATTGGGGTGAATATAAAGCGGTACAAAGATGCTTTATACTGAGCTCTGTAAGGAACGCTTCAAAATCATTAGATTTGAACTGCGAACCGTTGTCGCTGACAATAATTTCCGGCACTCCGTAACAAAGGAAAATCTGATTTTTCAAAAACTGTATTATGAGATTGGTAGTAAACTTTTTTAGTGGGCAAAGCCAATGAAATTTTGTCAGGTGATCCATTACAATAAGCAAACCAATATTACCTGACTTACTCCTTGGGTAGGGTCCTAAAATGTCGACATATAGCCGTTGAAACGGTCTTTCTGAGATCGCGTGGTTTCCCATCGGCGGTCTTAACGTGAGGTTGGGTGCCTTGGTCATTTTACAAGTGGCGCATTCTTTTACATAGGCTTTAACATCTCTCACCATTCCTGGCCAATAGAAATTCCGTCGAAGCAAATCTAAGGTCTTAGCAATTCCTCCATGTGCGGCTACCATGTCATCATGTGCATGAGAAAGCACTTCTTTGCGAAGCTCGAGAGGAACCCAAAGCTTCCATGCATTCTGTTCCGTCTTGGCAGTGCCGTCGCAATGCTGCGTTCTAATATAAATGAATTTATCCACAATCTTTACATCTGGATACTTTTCGGCGAATTGCATGATTTTTTCCCATGGCTGATTGTGAATTTAAAACTTTGTAATTTCAACACCCACCTAGCTAATCGACCACTTAACTGTGGCTGACGCATTAGCCATACAAGACTCGAGTTCGGAACAATCGATTGTATGGAGGCTATATATTATACGTGTTCAATTGTACTGACTTACACTATACACATTACATATGTAGAAAGTACAAAGGTGAAATATTTTACGTTCCTAACTTTTTAAATGCGGAAGTATTGGCCAAAAAACCTTATATCGGAACAACCGGTTGTATGGGGCTAAATATATGTTATATTTACCCGATCTTCTTGATTTTCCTCTACACACTACATAAATTGAAAGTACTCAAGTTGCAAAATTTTATGTTCCTAACTTTTTAATTGCAGAAGTTTTGGCCAAAAAAACCTTATATCTGAACAATCGGTTGTATGGGGGCTATATGTTACATTTGCCCGATCTTGTTGATTTTCACTATATACACTACATAAATAGAAAGTACTCGAGATGCAAAATTTTACGGTCCTAACTTTTTAATTGCAGAAGTTTTGACCAAAAAACCTTATATCTGAACAATCGCTTGTATGGGGGCTATATGTTACATTTGCCCGATCTTGTTGATTGTCACTATATACACTACATAAATAGAAAGTACTCGAGTTGCAAAATTTTACGTTCCTAACTTTTTAATTGCAGAAGTTTTGGTCAAAAAACCTTATATCTGAACAATCGGTTGTATGGGGGCTATATGTTATATTTGCCCGATCTTGTTGATTTTCACTATATACACTACATAAATAGAAAGTACTCGAGTTGCAAAATTTTACGGTCCTTACTTTTTAATTGCAGAAGTTTTGGCCAAAAAACCTTATATCTGAACAATCGGTTGTATGGGGGCTATATGTTATACTGGTCCGATCTTGTCAGTTCCGACAAATGATTCCTATATTACAAAATGGTGGCCACATACAAAATTTCAGCCAGATATCTCAAAAATTAAGGGACTAGTTTGCGTTCAAACAGACAGACGGACATGGCTAAATCAACTCATCTCGTCATCCTGATCATTTCGGTATACTTATTGATGGGTCTATCTCTTCTTCTTCTCATATTTACAAACATCGGACCAAAGTTATAATACCATTTCATGATCAAGGAATTGGCCATTACTATGATAAAAACCAAGCTGAAAGGTACAGCAAGGAATTTTATTAGTAATGAGTCCACGATCGAACAAATAAAAAACTAAAAGGAACGGCAAGAAATTTTATCAGTAATGAAAACACGATTGGACAAATAAAAAAAAAGCTCAAAAGCGCGAAAAAAAGGTGAATCGATAGAGGTTTTAACCGCTAAACTCCTAAACGTTCAACAACCTAGCACAACCGCTAACCAATACACTCCGGAAATAGAAAAAATTACCAGATCGTTAGAAGGAGCATATATCTCGGATGGATTAAACCCAGACTTAGCCACGAGATATTCAACACAGGCAGCAGTTAAAGCCATGTGTAAAAACTGCTCTAATGACAAGGTCAAGATGATCATGCAAGCAGGAACGTTCTCAACAATGAACGATGCAATCTCAAAATTCACTAACAGTTGTACCGAAGCCACTGGCAGCTCAAACACGATCTTAAATGTACGACAGCAAGGTCAGTACAGGAGTATATAGCCGGTAAAGAAAATCATATCGCGGATGCATTATCCCGCATAACTATTACAAATTTAAAAGATATGTCAGTGGAAGCAAGCAAAATATTTAAAATAACAAGATCAGCGGCTAAAAAGACCAGAGATAAAACTGAAATTAAAGAAAGTCACAAAGAGAACCCCAAATTTACGAAGCGCTAAATAAATTTGAAGTAAAAAGACATGTCGAGCTCGTTTTCAATCCTCCGAAATTATATTTCAAAAAAGGAAAGAAAATTTGTAGCAATTTTGATACAAGCAACCTAATTGTTGAGGATAAGATTGACTTAGGACAATTCTTTACCAGGCTCGAACGAGAAGCCAGCAATTTAGGACTTGTACAAATACAGTTGTCCTTAGGGGACAAATTGTTTAAAAGTAATTATACTGCAGTAGGCAAATTTATAGAAATGGGTAATAAAGTTCTCAAAACGCTAACAATCGCTCTAACTCCAGAAGTTATTTACGTGACAAATCCCGGGAAAATTAGTGGTGGCCACCCAGGAATAAATCGCATAACAGATAAAATCAAGCAGAAGTATTATCATCATCATTTATTGGCGCTTAACCGCCTAAGCGATTTTGGCCGTTGCATATCAAAGCACGCCAGTCATTCCTTTTTAGCGATAACTGACGCCAATTGGAAACCCCAAGGGAGTTCAAGTCATCCTCCACCTGTTGTTTCCATCTCAGTCGAGGCCTCCCCCTTCCTCTGCTGCCGAATTCAGGCGACGATAGGAAAACCTTCTGTGCTGGAGCTTCTTTGTCCATTTGCATAACATGGCCCAGCCAGCGGAGTCTTTGGGATTTAATTCGCTGGACTATGGTCAGATCTGCGTAGAGCTCGTACAGCTCATTTTTTCTTTAATTCTTGCTTTTAGAAACGAGGCGCTGAGTTTCGCATTGAAGTTTTTCCCGAAATTACTTTGGGAAAAGTTCCGCCTGAAAACTTCTTGACCCACCCTAAAAGATACAGGTCTCGATCGCAAATTATATTGTCTGCTGTTTTCCTCATACGCCTTAGCAATATTTTCCTTTAATTTTTTTCTAACTAGTGAAAGCTCGTCGTCTCTGGACAGTCTAGTGTTAGGCTCCTCTAAAAGATTCAGGTTTTTCAACAGTTCGTAAGCTGAACCATGCGTTATCATATCGAACCTAAATACAGCATGATAGGGTGAACAATGTAATGCTTGGTGTATGGAGCTCCTTAGCGCGCAACTAATGGCACTTATATTCATATCCCGTTCGCGGTGACCGCTTTTCAGGTATGCCCTAATGGCAGCTATCAGAGAGCGATTTACCCTTTCGGAAGCGTTTGATTGGGGTGAATATAAAGCGGTACAAAGATGCTTTATACCGAGCTCTGTAAGGAACGCTTCAAAATCATTAGATTTGAACTGCGAACCGTTGTCGCTGACAATAATTTCCGACACTCCGTAACAAAGGAAAATCTGATTTTTCAAAAACTGTATTATGAGATTGGTAGTAAACTTTTTTAGTGGGCAAAGCCAATGAAATTTTGTCAGGTGATCCATTACAATAAGCAAACCAATATTACCTGACTTACTCCTTGGGTAGGGTCCTAAAATGTCGACATATAGCCGTTGAAATGGTCTTTCTGATATCGCTTGGTTTCCCATCGGCGGTCTTAACGTGAGGTTGGGTGCCTTGGTCATTTTACAAGTGTCGCATTCTTTTACATAGGCTTTAACATCTCTCACCATTCCTGGCCAATAGAAATTCCGTCGAAGCAAATCTAAGGTCTTAGCAATTCCTCCATGTGCGGCTAGCATGTCATCATGTGCATGAGAAAGCACTTCTTTGCGAAGCTCGAGAGGAACCCAAAGCTTCCATGCATTCTGTTCCGTCTTGGCAGTGCCGTCGCAATGCTGCGTTCTAATATAAATGAATTTATCCACAATCTTTACATCTGGATACTTTTCGGCGAATTGCATGATTTTTTCTTTCATTGCCTCGTAATCTTTCCCAACAAAATGAGGCGAATTTAAATCGATTGACGGTCCCATTTCTATTGCATTCACTTCTTCGTGAATTCTAGAAAGAGCGTCTGGTACCACATTTTCTTTGCCTTTTCTATGGCTGATTGTGAATTTAAAACTTTGTAATTTCAACACCCACCTAGCTAATCGACCACTTAACTGCGGCTGACGCATTAGCCATACAAGACTCGAGTTCGGAACAATCGATTGTATGGAGGCTATATATTATACGTGTTCAATTGTACTGACTTACACTATACACATTACATATGTAGAAAGTACTAAAGGTGCAATATTTTACGTTCCTAACTTTTTAAATGCGGAAGTATTGGCCAAAAAACCTTATATCGGAACAACCGGTTGTATGGGGCTATATGTTATATTTACCCGATCTTCTTGATTTTCCGCTACACACTACATAAATTGAAAGTACTCAAGTTGCAAAATTTTATGTTCCTAACTTTTTAATTGCAGAAGTTTTGGCCAAAAAACCTTATATCGGAACAATCGGTTGTATGGGGGCTATATGTTACATTTGCCCGATCTTTTTGATTTTCACTATATACACTACATAAATAGAAAGTACTCGAGATGCAAAATTTTACGGTCCTAACTTTTTAATTGCAGAAGTTTTGACCAAAAAACCTTATATCTGAACAATCGGTTGTATGGGGGCTATATGTTACATTTGCCCGATCTTGTTGATTTTCACTATATACACTACATAAATAGAAAGTACTCGAGTTGCAAAATTTTACGTTCCTAACTTTTTAATTGCAGAAGTTTTGGTCAAAAAACCTTATATCTGAACAATCGGTTGTATGGGGGCTATATGTTACATTTGCCCGATCTTGTTGATTTTCACTATATACACTACATAAATAGAAAGTACTCGAGTTGCAAAATTTTACGGTCCTAACTTTTTAATTGCAGAAGTTTTGGCCAAAAAACCTTATATCTGAACAATCGGTTGTATGGGGGCTATATGTTACATTTGCCCGATCTTGTTGATTTTCACTATATACACTACATAAATAGAAAGTACTCGAGTTGCAAAATTTTACGTTCCTAACTTTTTAATTGCAGAAGTTTTGGCCAAAAATTCTTATATCTGAACAATCGGTTGTATGGGGGCTATATGTTACATTTGCCCGATGTCGTTGATTTTCACTATATACACTACATAAACAGAAATTACTCGAGTTGCAAAATTTTACGTTCCTAACTTTTTAATTGCGGAAGTTTTGGCCAAAAAACCTTATATCTGAACAATCGGTTGTATGGGGGCTATATGTTATACTGGTCCGATCTTGTCAGTTCCGACAAATGATTCCTATATTACAAAATGGTGGCCACGTACAAAATTTCAGCCAGATATCTCAAAAATTAAGGGACTCGTTTGCGTTCAAACGGACAGACGGACAGACGGACATGGCTAAATCAACTCATCTCGTCATCCTGATCATTTCGGTATACTTATTGATGGGTCTATCTCTTCTTCTTCTCATATTTACAAACATCGGACCAAAGTTATAATACCATTTCATGTTCATGAAAGGTATAATGAGACAAAATCCCAAATATGAAGCTTGGGATTATGACACTCCCTTGCAATGTAGGCTGGTGTCATAATCCCAAGTAAAAATAAGATGTAAAATGAGATGAGCTAAGAGACAAGCTCCAAGAGAGAAACAAGATATTATTTATTGCTCTTTCGAAAATGTAAACTAAAAAAACGCCCCAGGCGGAAATTTGGAAAAAAAATCGCGCCATTTTTAATCAAGGATACACACGAGGAATTGGCCATTACTATGATAAAAACCAAGCTGAAAGGTACAGCAAGGAATTTTATTAGTAATGAGTCCACGATCGAACAAATAAAAAACTAAAAGGAACGGCAAGAAATTTTATCAGTAATGAAAACACGATTGGACAAATAAAAAAAAAGCTCAAAAGCGCGAAAAAAGGTGAATCGATAGAGGTTTTAACCGCTAAACTCCTAAACGTTCAACAACCTAGCACAACCGCTAACCAATACACTGCGGAAAGAGAAAAAATTACCAGATCGCTAGAAGGAATAATATCTCGGATGGATTAAACCCAGACTTAGCCACGAGATATTCAACACAGGCAGCAGTTAAAGCCATGTGTAAAAACTGCTCTAATGACAAGGTCAAGATGATCATGCAAGCAGGAACGTTCTCAACAATGAACGATGCAATCTCAAAATTCACTAACAGTTGTACCGAAGCCACTGGCAGCTCAAACACGATCTTAAATGTACGACAGCAAGGTCAGTACAGGAGTATATAGCCGGTAAAGAAAATCATATCGCGGATGCATTATCCCGCATAACTATTACAAATTTAAAAGATATGTCAGTGGAAGCAAGCAAAATATTTAAAATAACAAGATCAGCGGCTAAAAAGACCAGAGATAAAACTGAAATTAAAGAAAGTCACAAAGAGAACCCCAAATTTACGAAGCGCTAAATAAATTTGAAGTAAAAAGACATGTCGAGCTCGTTTTCAATCCTCCGAAATTATATTTCAAAAAAGGAAAGAAAATTTGTAGCAATTTTGATACAAGCAACCTAATTGTTGAGGATAAGATTGACTTAGGACAATTCTTTACCAGGCTCGAACGAGAAGCCAGCAATTTAGGACTTGTACAAATACAGTTGTCCTTAGGGGACAAATTGTTTAAAAGTAATTATACTGCAGTAGGCAAATTTATAGAAATGGGTAATAAAGTTCTCAAAACGCTAACAATCGCTCTAACTCCAGAAGTTATTTACGTGACAAATCCCGGGAAAATTAGTGGTGGCCACCCAGGAATAAATCGCATAACAGATAAAATCAAGCAGAAGTATTATCATCATCATTTATTGGCGCTTAACCGCCTAAGCGATTTTGGCCGTTGCATATCAAAGCACGCCAGTCATTCCTTTTTAGCGATAACTGACGCCAATTGGAAACCCCAAGGGAGTTCAAGTCATCCTCCACCTGTTGTTTCCATCTCAGTCGAGGCCTCCCCCTTCCTCTGCTGCCGAATTCAGGCGACGATAGGAAAACCTTCTGTGCTGGAGCTTCTTTGTCCATTCGCATAACATGGCCCAGCCAGCGGAGTCTTTGGGATTTAATTCGCTGGACTATGGTCAGATCTGCGTAGAGCTCGTACAGCTCATCGTTAAATTTCCTTCGATACTCGCCGTTGGCATCACGGGAAGGACCATAAATCTTCCGGAGAACTTTTCTCTCAAATACTCCAAGGGCCATCTCATCTTCTCTTGACATTGTCCATGAATCTGAGCCATACATCAGGACAGGTATGATGAGAGACTTATAGAGCGTGATCTTTGTTCTTCGAGAGAGGACTTTACTTCTCAATTGCCTACTCAGTCCAAAGTAGCACTTGTTGGCAAGAGTGATTCTCCGCTGGATTTCTAGACTGATATTATTTTCGGTGTTGATACTGGTTCCCAAATAGACGAAGTCCCTCACAGTTTCAAATTTGTAACTATCAACAGTGACATGGCTGCCAAGGCGCAGGTGCGCCGATTCTTTCTTTGATGACAGCAAATACTTCGTCTTGTCCTCGTTCACGGCAAGACCCACTTTTTTCGCTTCCTTATCCAGTCCAGAGAAGGCAGCGCTTACGGCGCGGTTGTTAAGGCCAATGATATGAATATCATCGGCATACGCCAGCAATTGCACGCTCTTGTAAAAGATTGTACCATTGCGGTTTAGCTCTGCTGCTCGAATTATCTTCTCCAGCATCAGATTGAAGAAATCGCACGAGAGGGAGTCGCCCTGTCTGAAGCCTCGTTTGGTTTCAAATGGCTCAGAGAGGTCCTTCCCGATTCTGACGGAGATGTTGGTATTGCTCAACGTCATTTGGCAAAGCCGTATAAGCTTTGCAGGGAAGTCAAATTCAGACATGGCGGCATACAGGCAACTCCTTTTTGCGCTGTCAAAAGCGGCTTTGAAAGCGACAAAGAGATGGTGTGTGTCGATTCTTTTATCATGGGTCTTCTCCAGGATTTGGCGTATCGTGAAAATCTGGTCGATGGTAGACTTACCAGGTCTAAAGCCACACTGATAAGGTCCAATCAGTTTGTCTACGATGGGCTTCAGCCTTTCACACAACACGCTAGAAAGAACCTTATATGCAATATTAAGAAGACTAATTCCGCGGTAGTTGGTGCGGTTAGCGGGATCGCCTTTCTTGTGGATTGGGCAAAGCACACTTAAATTCCAATCCGGAGGCATGCATTCTTCTGACCATATTCTGCATAAGAGCTGATGCATGCTTTTTACCAGCTCTTCGCCTCCGTGTTTGAACAGCTCGGCGGGTAGTCCGTCTTTTCCAGGCGCTTTGTTGTTTTTGAGCCGGGATATAGCTATCCTCACTTCATCATAGTCAGGTGGTGGGATGACTTTTCCATCGTCAGGGATTGGGGTATCGGGTTCGACGTCTCCCTCGCAATCTAGCAGTGAGGAGAAGTGCTCCCTCCATAATTTAAGTACACTTTGTACGTCGGTTACCAGGTCGCCATTATTGTCCTTACAGGAGCTTGCCCCGGTCTTAAAACCTTCCGTCATCCGCCGGATCTTTTCATAGAATTTTCGGGCATCATTCCTGTCAGCCAGCATCTCAAGCTCCTCACAATCACGCCTTTCGGCCACACTTCCTCTCTCTTCCTTCTTTGCCTCACGATATTGTTGCCATACACTGCGGGTTGCGCCCGTTCGCAACGTCTCCTTGTAGGCAGAAGTATAGCTGGCTGAATATGAAAAACGACATAAGAAATCACATAAAAAACTGCATCCACTGCAAGAAAAATAAGACCAATAAGCATATAAAAGAAGCAATGACAATAACGGAGACACCTCCGAAAGCATTTGATATTGTACAAATCGATACAGTCGGACCATTACCTAAATCGATAAATGGAAACGAATATGCAGTTACCATCATATGTGATCTAACCAAATAGTTGGTAGCGATCCCAGTTCCAAGCAAAGATGCAGCAAGAGTCGCCAAAACCGTGTTCGAAAACGTCATTTTGATTTATGGACGCATGAATACAATAATGACAGACATGGGTACAGAATACAAAAACAACTTATTCAAAGAATTGTGTCAACTATTGAAAATTGAGCATAAAACGTCAACACCGTACCATCACCAAACTCTGGGTACTGTAGAACGCAGTCATTCAATGAATATATACGTTCATACATATCCAGTGACAAAGACGATTGGGATGAATACCTCAGGTATTTCACGTATTGTTACAATGCGACGCCATCGACCACACATAAATATTGTCCATTTGAATTAATATTTGGGAAAAACCCACCGAATTATGAATTTTTAAAAGAAAAGAAAATCAGCCCATTATACAACCACGAAACTTATGACAAAGAAGTAAAGTATAGGCTCCAAACAGCACAACAGAGAGCTAAGAAATTAGTCCAAGAGGCTAAAGAAAAACAAAAATTAAATTATGATAAATGTAGGTATAGTAAGGAAATAAACATAGGAGATTTAGTATTAGTTAGAGAAGAGGCCTCCCATAAGTTAGAAAATAGATATTAAGGATACTACAAAGTTAAAAATAACGATGAGAACAACAATTTTACTTTAATACCGCATAGTATAGGAAATAGCAATAAAAACACTAAAGAAATTATAATTCATAAGAATAGACTTAAAGCAATGTAACTACACTAATAATAACAAAAAAAAAACAAAAACACAACCAAACAATTAACACTCATCTATCCATTTTGATAAACAGTCACACAAACAAAATACAACATATCATGTTCAAAATACACAAAAAAAAATTAAACCAGTCAGTACAATAAATACACAGGTGAAACGAATGTAAACAAAATAAAGTAAGAAAACCTTTCTCCGACTGCATAACAATAAACGATAAGCTAAGTGGGTCAAACATTTTATTACCTAATA
This sequence comes from Campiglossa producta, assembly GCA_964058755.1. Classification (NCBI taxonomy): domain Eukaryota; kingdom Metazoa; phylum Arthropoda; class Insecta; order Diptera; family Tephritidae; genus Campiglossa; species Campiglossa producta. The sequence continues at coordinate 1,280,493 of CAXKVI010000006.1, forward strand.
ATTAACTGTTACTCAATAAGTCATTGAATAGAATACTCATAAATTAACCAAAATGTATGAGCATTATTTTAAAGAGAGGAGGGTAGTATGACAGCTAAGCAAAATAAAATGTTCACAGTTCAATATACTTTTGGCAATAACTAGGCCAAAGTAATGAAATCAATTTAGCTTACGCTGCACTTCTCCAATAACATAAACTCCATTGAACCCATATATATGTTTGTATGCATGCACAACAACGTAGATTCATAAGCATGACTAACCACTTAGAAATGTAAGTTTGTAAATTAGATTACTCATAAGGCAGAGTGTAATCATATAAAAGAACGGCGATTAGCCGAATAAATTATTCCATTTTTAAGACTCAAGGTATTTACTTGTGTTTTACTTTTGGAATCTTGTGGGGCATTTTAATGCTCACTCAAATGCGGCTGAAGAACTAAGAGAATACTTGAATTACCCCAAACATTACAAAGGCATAAGCGGTGTTAGTGACCATAACATAAATAACGGGCATGATGAAATGATAGCTGCAGCTAGTAAAGACAATAGGCCGAATGTTAGTAGTTTTGATTTTTCAGTGGTAACAGAAGATGATGTGTTGAGCGCTATATTTGACATTAAGGCTAGCGCTGTAGGTATCGATGGCCTTAGTTTAAGATTTGTTAAACTTATTCTCCCTTTTGTTATATCTCCGCTAACACATATATTTGGGTTCTCAATTATGTCTGGTGGATTTCCTAATAAGTGAAAAATAGCTAATGTTATCCCCGTCCCTAAAACTAAGTCTCCCTTTTCTTGCAAAGAGTTTAGGCCAATAAGCCTATTGCCTGCATTATCCAAGGTGTTTGAGAAGCTAGCAAAGCAGATAGTTAATTTCGTTTATAATAATAACTTCCTATCAGGGATCCAGTCGGGATTTAGAAGAGGGCATGGTTATGCAACTGCCCTGCTTAAGATCTTTGAAGATATACGTCCGGCTTATGACTGTAATTACCTCATAGTGCTTGTACTTTTAGATTTCTCAAGAGCGTTTGACATGATTGATTTTAGTTTACTTCTTCACAAACTCGAAACATGCTATAACTTCAGCTCTTATGCTATTAAATTAATACAAAACTATCTCGTTGGCTGATCTCAGCAAGTTCAATGTGGTGATAAAATCTCAAGCCTAAAGCTGGTGTCCCACAGGGATCTATCTTAGGTCCAATATTGTTTACAATTTTTATAAATGACATTTTTGGTTGCTGTCATAATGCCTCTTTATGCAGACGATGCCCAAATATATCTATCCCGCCCAATCGGGTTTACCGAAGTCCTGTTTTCTAGGCTGAATGAAGACCTAGAGCGTATTGGACGTTGGGCTTATCTAAATAAATTATCTCTTAATGCGAGGAAGTCAAAGGCGATAGCAATATCGAACGCAGCATATGACCTGAGGTGCCTTCCTGATATTATACTTAACCGTAGACCGAGCCTTAAAAACTTCATAATTTTGGCTTTGTATCATTTTTGATACATACTGAAATACGTGGGGAAAAAGCGTATTATTATTTTTCAAACTATTTTATTGAAACATTTGGGGGGATTCGCTAAGTCTTGCAAAGTGCACGGATTGCATGGATTGTAAAAGTCCTATGTCGAAGTTTACAATACTACGCGAGCGCCCCATTGTATAATCGTAGCAAGCTTAAATGTAACAGAAGATTTAACTGTCAAACTGTAAATAGAAAATAAAATAAAATTCGAAAAAATGCCGCGAATCTTATAAAAGGAAAATTTTTTTTTCTTTTTTAAAGAATTTAAATCAAATCGTTAACAAACGTCAAATAATCTATTATATTAATAGCCAACAAATTTTACATATAAATATTTTCCAAGCTTAAACCCATACTAAATATGCATAAATATTTATGAAATGCATATGGATTTGTTGGCATACCTCTAAGGCAGTGCACAATTATCTAATATATAACCAATCCTGCTTCATTTATCTGTAATAAGCGAGTGAAAATTTCTCATGCCACTTGAATTGGTTATCTGACAATCAATTTGTAAATATAGCGATAGCCCAGTGGGAAGCGTCGGGGGTAGTGATCGAGCGGTTGATGGTTCAAGTACAGCTATCGGGCAAATTTTTTTTTATTTTTGTCATTGAAAATTGTTTTTATTTTTTTAATATATAAATATTTCTTATCTTGACTTTTTTTAAATTTTTATGTTTGTGATCTTTATTTTCGAGAAAAAAAATTGCTGTGAATATTTTTAGTTGACGGAAATCCATATAAAATAATAATTTTAGGTCATAAATATGCATACATACCACCCATTATAGAAATACGATAACCGCTTACTCAATTTGGGTTTTTTGTCTAATTTTTGATGATATAAGATCGAAGTTGCGAAATTTTTCCAAACACAGTAGTCTATTAATCGGACTTCGGTAGATTACTTCTATAAATTTTAGTGATTTCTACCGTTTGAGACAAAGTTGCTGATAGACTCCCTATTTAAAATATAAAAATCGACAACATATTTAATATGTACTTAAATTTTGAACTAAATCAAGATTTAAAAACACGCCATGTATAATAAATTTCTATAAATAGAACTCATATTTCTGAAAAATGAACCTTTCAATCTTTCACTCAACAAACTCCTCCTTTTAGTAAGTATTTTCTTTCTCTCGCTCATTGCCCATACAGCTTGAATTGGTGATTTGACAATGAATTCGTAGATAAAGCAGTAGAGCAGTGGTTAGCGCATCGGATAGCGAGCGAACTGTTGTTGGTTCGAGAACAGCTCCGGGCTACAATTTTTTTTCATTGAAAATAGTTTTTTCTTTTTTAAAACATCTTTAGGTATATGAGTATTTCTAATCTTGATTTTTTATAAGCTCATTAAATTTTCATAAGACATATTTTTATATTTATGATACTTTTTTCGGAAAAAAACTTACTGCGAATATTTTCATAAATATACATACATACCACCCATTATAGAAATGAGATAACCGCTTATACAATTGGTTTATAAAGCTTTTTAAAATGACATTTTCATACAAATTTTGAATAATAACAGCTTTATAAACCTTTTATATTTTTTATGAATAAGGGGGATAGTGTTCTGTTTATCGGACTTCAGTAGATTATTTCTATAAATTTTGGAACATAAAAATCGATAATTTTTCACAGGTCCTCAAATTTTGTACTAAACGATGTGGTTAGAGGTCGTCTAAAATATTACTAAAGACAAGAATTAATTTCTATTCATCCAGATTTACAACCCGAACACCAAACAAGTCTAGACAAAATTTGACAACTTTTGAATAAAATTAAAAAAAAAAAATCAATATAAAATGTCTTTTTAAATATTTCTAAGTTATGGTTAAAGAAAAAAGCTAGAAAACCCTCAAACTGTTTTTCCAAGAGGCTAGATTTTGCGAGGTTTAACCACTTTTGAATAACTTTTTTTTAAATCAACATACCCACGTTTTTTTCAAAAATCAAATCAAAAATCGATATGAAATGTCTTTTTAAATATTTCTAAGTTACGGCTAAGGAAAAAAGCTAAAAAATCCTCAAAGCCTACATTTTGCTCGGTTTCACCACTTTTGAATATTTTTTTTTTAAATCAATATACGTACTATTTTTTTAAAAAATCAAATCAAAAATCGATTAAAATGTGTTTTTAAATATTTCTAAGTTATGGTTGAGGAAAAAAGCTTAAAAACCCTCAAACTGTTTTTGCATAAGGCTAGATTTTGCCCGGTTTAACCACTTTTGAATAACTTTTTTAAGCTATTGCATAGATTTTATCGCGGGCTTGGCACCTAAAAAAAACCAAACGGATAAAAAGGTTCGAAAAAGGTTCGAAAAACCGAATACATAAAATTAGATCTATTTATTGATGTGTAAACATCTTTGCGCTGGGGGCAATAAAGAAAAAGTTACGCGTAAGAGTAAGATGTAAGATGTAAGAGTAAGAGTAAGAGTAAGATGTAAGAAGTAAGATGTAAGATTTAAGATGTAAGAGGTATGTGTGGGGGGAGGGGGAAGGTTTGTAAGATGTAAGATGTAAGAGGTATGAGTGGGGCTGTAAAATGTAAGATGTGAGAGGTATGGGTAGGGGGTGTAAGATGTAAGATGTGAGAAGTATGTCATATCATATGATGTCATATCATATGATGTCAGATCATATGATGTCATATCATATGATGTCAGATCATATGATGTCAGATCATATGATGTCATATCATATGATGTCAGATCATATGATGTCAGATCATATGATGTCATATCATATGATGTCAGATCATATGATGTCAGATCATATGATGTCAGATCATATGATGTCATATCATATAATGTCATGTCATATGATGTCATATCATGTGATGTCATATCATATGATGTCAGATCATATGATGTCAGATCATATGATGTCATTTCACATGATGTCATATCATATGATGTCATATCATATGATGTCATATCATGTGATTTGATATCATATGATGTCATGTCATATGATGTCATATCATGTGATGTCATATCATATGACGTCATGTCATATGATGTCATATCATGTGACGTCATATCATGTGATGCCATTTCATATGATGTCAGATCATATGATGTCAGATCATATGATGTCAGATCATATGATGTCATATCATATGATGTCAGATCATATGATGTCATATCATATGATGTCATATCATATGATGTCAGATCATATGACGTCAGATCATATGATGTCATATCATGTGATGTCATTTCACATGATGTCATATCATATGATGTCATATCATATGATGTCATATCATGTGATTTGATATCATATGATGTCATGTCATATGATGTCATATCATGTGATGTCAGATCATATGATGTCAGATCATATGATGTCATATCATATGATGTCAGATCATATGATGTCAGATCATATGATGTCATATCATATGATGTCAGATCATATGATGTCAGATCATATGATGTCATTTCACATGATGTCATATCATATGATGTCATATCATATGATGTCATATCATGTGATTTGATATCATATGATGTCATGTCATATGATGTCATATCATATGATGTCATATCATGTGATTTGATATCATATGATGTCATGTCATATGATGTCATATCATGTGATGTCATATCATATGACGACATGTCATATGATGTCATATCATGTGACGTCATATCATGTGATGCCATTTCATATGATGTCATATCATGTGATGTCATATCATATGATGTCAGATCATATGATGTCATATCATATGATGTCAGATCATATGACGTCATGTCATATGATGTCATATCATGTGATGTCATATCATATGATGTCAGATCATATGATGTCATATCATATGATGTCAGATCATATGACGTCATGCCATATGATGTCATATCATGTGATGTCATATCATAAGACGTCATATTATATGATGTCATATCATATGATGTCATATCGTATGATGTCAATGTCGTACCATATATTGTCATATCATATGATGTCATATCATGTGATGTCATTTCACATGATGTCATATCATATGATGTCATATCATATGATGTCATATCATGTGATTTGATATCATATGATGTCATGTCATATGATGTCATATCATGTGATGTCATATCATATGACGTCATGTCATATGATGTCATATCATGTGACGTCATATCATGTGATGCCATTTCATATGATGTCAGATCATATGATGTCATATCATATGATGTTAGATCATATGATGTCAGATCATATGATGTCAGATCATATGATGTCATATCATGTGATGTCATTTCACATGATGTCATATCATGTGATTTGATATCATATGATGTCATGTCATATGATGTCATATCAGGTGATGTCATATCATATGACGTCATGTCATATGATGTCATATCATATGATGTCATATCATGTGATTTGATATCATATGATGTCATGTCATATGATGTCATATCATGTGATGTCATATCATATGACGTCATGTCATATGATGTCATATCATGTGATGTCATATCATATGATGTCAGATCATATGATGTCATATCATATGATGTCAGATCATATGACGTCAGATCATATGATGTCATATCATGTGATGTCATTTCACATGATGTCATATCATATGATGTCATATCATGTGATTTGATATCATATGATGTCATGTCATATGATGTCATATCATGTGATGTCATATCATATGACGTCATGTCATATGATGTCATATCATATGATGTCATATCATGTGATTTGATATCATATGATGTCATGTCATATGATGTCATATCATGTGATGTCATATCATATGACGTCATGTCATATGATGTCATATCATGTGATGTCATATCATATGATGTCAGATCATATGATGTCATATCATATGATGTCAGATCATATGACGTCATGTCATATGATGTCATATCATGTGATGTCATATCATATGATGTCAGATCATATGATGTCATATCATATGATGTCAGATCATATGACGTCATGCCATATGATGTCATATCATGTGATGTCATATCATAAGACGTCATATTATATGATGTCATATCATATGATGTCATATCGTATGATGTCAATGTCGTACCATATATTGTCATATCATATGATGTCATATCATGTGATCTCATATCATGTGATGATATATAATATGATGTCAGATCATATAATGTCATATCCTATGATGTCATATCATATGATGTCATATCATATGATGTCATATCCTATCATATGATGTCATGTGATGTCATATCATATGATGTCATGTGATGTCATATCATGTGATGTCATATCATATGATGTCATATCATGTGATGTCATATCATATGATGTCATGTCATATGATGTCAGATCATATGATGTCAGATCATATGATGTCATATAATATGATGTCATATCATATGATGACATATCATGTGATGTCATATCATATGATGTCATATCGTATGATGTCACATCATTTGATGTCATATCATATGATGTCATATCATATGATGTCATGTCATATAATATCATATCATATGATGTCACATCATGTGATGTCATATCATATGATGTCATGTCATATGATGTCATATCATATGATGTCATATCATATGATGTCAGATCATATGATGCCATATCATGTGATGTTATATCATATGATGTCATATTATGTGATGTCATATCATATGATGTCAGATCATATGATGTCATATCATATGATGTCAGATCATATGATGTTATATCATGTGATGTTATATCATATGATGTCATATCATGTGATGTCATATCGTATGATGTCAGATCATATGATGTCATATCATGTGATGTCATATCATATATACATTATCAACAGAAATAGCATTGGTGGTGAGCGGATTATTGCTTTGAGTAACTGTGGCAATATGATTGACGACCCCTCTGTTGTTGCTGATATATTTAATGATTTTTTTGTATCTGTTGGTCAAGGGAATATTTCTTCCTGCAACTGTATCATGTCCGGTGGCGACACATCTAGTTCTAGGTGCAGTTTTATGTTTGAACCCATCACAGGCTCTGAGCTCCTTGCTATAGTAAAAAGTCTGAGTAACTCTAGTTCTAGTGGATACGATGGTATTTCAAATAAACTTCTTAAAAGCGTAGCCCTTAATTTGCTGGACGTTCTGAAGCATCTATTCAATACAAGTGTTTTATCGGGGATCTTCCCCGATGACTTGAAATGTGCAATTATTATCCCCCTGTTTAAAAAGGGTAACAGGGAAGATAAAAATAACTATAGGCCTATTTCGCTTCTATCCTCTATATCCAAGGTTTTTGAAAAAGCTCTCAAAAATCGAATTATGAAATTTCTGGAAAGCAGAAGCTTTTTTAGCCCATCGCAGTTTGGTTTTAGAGCAAACCGCTCTACTGAGGATGCACTCCTAGAATTCTGCTCATTTATTTATCAAGAGTTGGACCATAAAAAGAATTGCGCTGGCCTTTTCGTAGATATAACCAAAGCTTTTGACACTGTGGATCATGCTATTTTGCTTAATAAATTATATAATGCCGGTTTTCGAGGATTCATACATATGTGGTTTCAATCATACCTTTCTGGAAGGGTACAACGCGTCAGAGTTTGCGGAAAGCTCGGGAAGTCTAATCCAATCAAAGTCGGAGTTCCGCAAGGCTCCGTGCTTGGTCCCATCTTATTTTTAATTTATCTCAATTCAATTTTTGACATGCCATTCTTGGGGAAAGTCACTGCATTTGCAGATGATCTTGCGATGGCCTATGGTTCTTCTAATACCCTTGATTTGATAAGTAGTATAAATCATGATGTACATCTTCTGAGAACTTGGTTTGCAAAACATAAACTCGTTGTTAGCAATAAGACCAAACTCATGAGTTTTAGTTTAAATACAAGAAAACCTCCAGATATAAGTATTGTTTTTCATGCTGCGATTTGCGAGCGTATTGCTCTTCATGAGAATGTGTGCCAAGATTTTCAATCCTGTACCTTCGACTCGCTTGTGGCTTGTAATAAGGACTGCTTCACAATAGACTTTGTTGATGAATTTCAGTATCTGGGTGTAACTGTTGATCATAATATGAGCTGGGGCAACCATATATCCCGTCTAAAAAAATATCTCCAATCCTCTTTACGTTGTTTTTATCACCTACGAACTTCCTGTTCTAATTACATTCTTAAAATAGTTTATTATGCGCTTTTTCATTCTAAATTACAATATGGAATCAGCTGTTGGGGTGGCGCCACCCTTAACAAAATCCAGCCTATATTAGTATTGCAAAAACACGCTATTCGAAAAATATCTAATGTTAGCCGGTTGCATGCATCGAGAGGGCTATTTAGAAGTCTAGAGATTCTTCCAGTTAAGGACCTGTATTATTTTAAAGTTTTAAAAATTTTTTACATTAGATGTGGTTACCTACAAAGTATGAGGTCGGAAGCATATAACCTGAGGAAAAACTCACAAACTACAGTCGTTGTACCGTCGACCAGAACCACACATGCAAGCAAGTTTTTCACAATTGTTTCACGAAAACTCTTCAACTTACTTCCTGCCGAAATTCGTGCTCTACGGAATCTTCGACAATTTACAGAAAGTGTTAAGTCTTTCCTCTTAGGCCTTGCACACAATGAAATCGAAATTTTGCTCCGGCCAGCTACATAAATCATTTTTAATAACTAAATATTCCAAAATTTTTTTCTGGTAATTGCTTTTCCCTTCATTTACCCACGGGTTTTGTTGTAATTTAAATAAATATTTTGAACCCTAATTATAATAATATTATTTATATTTTAATCTCCTTATATAACAGTCCACCCCACTGTATTTTTATATTTTATAGAAATGACATTTGTCACTATGCTAAACTTAGCATAAAAATGTCTTAACTTTTCCTATATCTACATGTATGTATATCCCATATAAGATTAAATTGTTTGCTTTTAATATTAATTTAAAATGTACATTCATAGATATAAGGAAAATGCTAAATAAATGAATGAATGAATATGATGTCATGTGATGTCATATCCTATGATATCATATCATATGATGTCATATCATATGACGTCAGATCATATGATGTCATATCATATGATGTCAGATCATATGATGTCATATCATATGATGTCAGATCATATGATGTCATATCATATGATGTCAGATCATATGATGTCATATCATATGATTTCAGATCATATGATGTCATGTCATGTGATGTCTTATCATATGATGTCATGTGATGTCATATCATATGATGTCAGATCATATGATGTCATATCATGTGATGTTATATCATATGATGTCATATTATGTGATGTCATATCATATGATGTCAGATTATATGATGTCAGATCATATGATGTCATATCATATGATGTCATATCATATGATGTCATATCATATGATGCCATATCATATGATGTCATATCATATGATGTCATATCATATGATGACATGTCATGTGATGTCATATCATATGATGTCATATCGTATGATGTCATATCATTTGATGTCATATCATATGATGTCATACCATGTGATGTCATATCATATGATGTCATGTCATATAATATCATATCATATGATGTCAGATCATATGATGTTATATCATATGATGTCAGATCATATGATGTCATATCATGTGATGTCATATCATATGATGTCATGTGATGTCATATCCTATGATATCATATCATATGATGTCATATCATATGACGTCAGATCATATGATGTCATATCATATGATGTCAGATCATATGATGTCATATCATATGATGTCAGATCATATGATGTCATATCATATGATGTCAGATCATATGATGTCATATCATGTGATGTCATATCATATGATGTCAGATCATATGATGTCATATCATATGATGTCAGATCATATGATGTCATATCATATGATGTCATGTGATGTCACATCATATGATGTCATATCATGTGATGTCATATCATATGATGTCACATCATATGATGTCATATCATGTGATGTCATATCATATGATGTCATGTGATGTCATATCCTATGATATCATATCATATGATGTCATATCATATGACGTCAGATCATATGATGTCATATCATATGATGTCAGATCATATGATGTCATATCATATGATGTCAGATCATATGATGTCATATCATATGATGTCAGATCATATGATGTCATATCATGTGATGTCATATCCTATGATATCATATCATATGATGTCATATCATATGATGTCATATCATATGATGTCATGTGATGTCACATCATATGATGTCATATCATGTGATGTCATATCATATGATGTCACATCATATGATGTCATATCATGTGATGTCATATCATATGATGTCATGTGATGTCATATCCTATGATATCATATCATATGATGTCAGATCATATGATGTCATATCATATGATGTCATATCATATGATGTCAGATCATATGATGTCATATCATATGATGTCAGATCATATGATGTCATATCATGTGATGTCATATCATATGATGTCATGTGATGTCATATCCTATGATATCATATCATATGATGTCATATCATATGACGTCAGATCATATTATGTCATATCATATGATGTCAGATCATATGATGTCATATCATATGATGTCAGATCATATGATGTCATATCATATGATGTCAGATCATATGATGTCATATCATATGATGTCAGATCATATGATGTCATGTCATGTGATGTCTTATCATATGATGTCTTATCATATGATGTCATGTGATGTCATATCATATGATGTCAGATCATATGATGTCATATCATGTGATGTTATATCATATGATGTCATATCATGTGATGTCATATCATATGATGTCAGATCATATGATGTCATACCATGTGATGTTATATCACATGATGTCATATCATGTGATGTCATATCATATGATGTCAGATCATATGATGTCATATCATATGATGTCAGATCATATGATGTTATATCATGTGATGTTATATCATATGATGTCATATCATGTGATGTCATATCATATGATGTCAGATCATATGATGTCATATCATATGATGTCAGATCATATGATGTCATATCATATGATGTCAGATCATATGATGTCATATTATATGATGTCAGATCATATGATGTCAGATCATATGATGTCATGTCGTATGATGTCATATCATGTGATGTCAGATCATATGATGTCATATCATATGATGTCAGATCATATGATGTCATATCATATGATGTCAGATCATATGATGTTATATCATATGATGTCATATCATATGATGTCAGATCATATGATGTCATATCACGTGATGTTATATCATATTACGTCTTATCATGTGATGTCATATCATATGATGTCAGTTCATATGATGTCCTATCATAAGATGTCAGATCATATGATGTCATATCATATGATGTCAGATCATATGATGTCAGATCATATGATGTCATATCATATGATGTTATATCATATGATGTCATATAATGTGATGTCATATCCTATGATGTCAGATCATATGATGTCATATCATATGATGTCATACCATATGATGTCATATCATATGATGTCATATCATGTGATGTCATATCATGTCATATAAACGTAAAAAATTTGTTTTCTTCCTTTCAAAACTCCCACAGCTGCGTACGGGCCTGGCATAAGTTGATAATATGCAATAGCTTTACCGCGGCAGTCCCCGAGTGCCACACATCTTTTTTTTAAATCAACATACCCACAGTTTTTTCAAAAATCAAATCAAAAATCGATATGAAATGCTGTTTTTGCATAAGGCTAGATTTTGCCCGGTTTAACCACTTTTGAATAACTTTTTTTAAATCAAGATACCCACATTTTTTTCAAAAATCAAATAAAAAATCGATATGAAATGTCTTTTTAAATATTTCTAAGTTACGGCTAAATAAAAAAGCCTACATTTTGCTCGGTTTCACCACTTTTGAATATTTTTTTTTTTTTTTTCAAATCGATATACGTACTATTTTTTTCAAAAATCAAATCAAAAATCGATATAAAATGTGTTTTTAAATATTTCTAAGTTATGGTTGAGGAAAAAAGCTTAAAAACCCACATTTTTTTCAAAAATCAAATAAAAATCGACATGAAATGTCTTCTTAAATATTTCTAAGCTACGGCTAAGGAAAAAAGCTAAAAAATCCTCAAAGCCTACATTTTGCTCGGTTTCACCAATTTTGAATATTTTTTTTTAAATCAATATACGTACTATTTTTTTCAAAAATCAAATCAAAAATCGATATAAAATGTGTTTTTAAATATTTCTAAGTTATGGTTGAGGAAAAAAGCTTAAAAACCCTCAAAACTTTTTTGCATAAGGCTAGATTTTGCCCTGTTAACCACTTTTGAATAACTTTTTTAAGCTATTTGCATAGATTTTATCGCGGGCTTGGTACCTTAAAAAAACCGGAACGGATAAAAAGGTTCGAAAAGGTTCGAAAAACCGAATACATAAAATTAGATCTATTTATTGATGTGTAAACATCTTTGCGCTGGGGCAATAAAGAAAAAGTTACGCGTAAGAGTAAGATGTAAGATGTAAGAGTAAGAGTAAGATGTAAGAAGTAAGATGTAAGATGTAAGATTTAAGATGTAAGAGGTATGGGTGTGGGGGTGTAAGATCTAAGATGTAAGAGGTATGGGTGGGAGGGAGGGAAAGGTTTGTAAGATGTAAGATGTAACAGGTATGGGTGGGGGTGTAAAATGTAAGATGTGAGAGGTATGGGTAGGGGGTGTAAGATGTAAGATGTATGGATGGGGGTGTAAGATGTAAGATGTAAGATGTGAGAAGTATGTCATATCATATGCTGTCATATCATATGATGTTATATCATGTGACGTCATGTCATATCATGTGATCTCATATCATGTGATGTCATATCATATGATGTCAGATCATATGATGTCATATCCTTTGATGTCATATCATATGATGTCATATCATATGATGAAATATCATATGATGTCATATCCTATCATATGATGTAATGTGATGTCATATCATATGATGTCATATCATGTGATGTCATATCATATGATGTCAGATCATATGATGTCATATCCTTTGATGTCATATCATATGATGTCATATCATATGATGAAATATCATATGATGTCATATCCTATCATATGATGTCATATCATATGATGTCATATCATGTGATGTCATATCATATGATGTCATATCATGTGATGTCATATCATATGAAGTCATATCGTATGATGTCATATCATTTGATGTCAATCATATGATGTCATATCATGTGATGTCATATCATATGATGTCATGTCATATAATATCTTATCATATGATGTCAGATCATATGATGTCATATCACGTGATGTTATATCATATGATGTCATATCATGTGTTGTCATATCATATGATGTCAGATCATATGTTGTCATATCATGGTATGTCATATCATATGACGTCATGTCATATGATGTCATACCATGTGATGTCATATCATATCATGTCATATGATGTCATATCATATGATGTCATATCCTATGATATCATCTCATGTGATTTCAAATCATATGATGTCATATAATGTGATGTCATATCATATGATGTCATATCATATGATGTCATATCATATGATGTCATATCATATGATGTCATATCATATGATGTCGTGTCATGTTATGTCATATCATATGATATCATGTCATATGATGTCATATCATATGATGTCAGATCACTTGATGTCATATCACGTGATGTTATATCATATTATGTCATATCATGTGATGTCATATCATATGATGTCAGTTCATATGATGTCATATCATATGATTTCAGATCATATGATGTCAGATCATATGATGTCAGATCATATGATGTCAGATCATATGATGTCAGATCATATGATGTCATATCATATGATGTTATATCATATGATGTCATATCATGTGATGTCATATCCTATGATGTCAGATCATATTATGTCATATCATATGATGTCAGATCATATGATGTCATATCATATGATGTCATATCATATGATGTCATATCATGTGATGTCATATCATATGATGTCATATCATGTGATGTCATATCATATGATATCATATCATGTGATGTCATATCATGTCATATAAACGTAAAAAATTTGTTTTCTTTCTTTCAAAACTCCCACCGCTGCGTACGGGCCTGGCATAAGTTGATAATATGCAATAGCTTTACCGCGGCAGTCCCCGAGTGCCACACATCCTTTTTTTTAAATCAACATACCCACAGTTTTTTTCAAAAATCAAATCAAAACTCGATATGAAATGGCTTTTTAAATATTTCTTAGTCATGGTTGAGGAAAAAAGCTTAAAAACCCTCAAACTGTTTTTGCATAAGGCTAGATTTTGCCCGGTTTAACTACTTTTGAATAACTTTTTTTAAATCAATATACGTACTCTTTTTTTCAAAAATCAAATCAAAAATCGATATGAAATGTCTTTTTAAATATTTTGAAGTTATGGTTAAGGAAAAAGGTAGAAAAACCCTTAACAGTTTTTGCAAAAGGCTAGATTTTGGCTGATTTTACCACTTTGAATACATTTTTGTTTTATCAATATACCTACATTTTTTTTAAATCAAATCAAAAATCAATTTAAAATGTCTTCTAAATATTGCTAAGTTATGGATAAAGAAAAAAGCTAGAAAAACCTTTTTAGATTTGCCCTAACCAGCATTTTTAATTTACCAACACTAAAAAGATTAAAAGAGGCCATGTATAATAAATTTCTATAAATAGAACTCATATATCTACAAAATGAATTTCATTCTTTCACTCAATAAGTTCCTCCTATTATCTATTATATTAATAGGCTAACAAATTTTACATATAAATCATTGCCAAGCTTAAACCCATACTAAATATGCATAAATATTTATGAAATGCATATGGATTTGTTGGCATACCTCTAAGGCAGTGCACAATTATCTAATATATAGCCAATACTGCTTCATTTATCTGTAATAAGCGAATGAAAATTTTTCATGCAACTTAAATTGGTTATCTGACAATGAATTTGTAAATAAAGCGATAGCCCAGTGGGAAGCGTTAGGGGGTAGTGGTCGAGCGGTTGATGGTTCGAGTACAGTTAGTTACACAACATTTTTTTCTTTTTTGTCATTGAAAATTGTTTATATATTTTTATATTTCTAATCTTGACTTTTTAATATTTTTATAAACAATATTTTTATGTTTGTGATCTCTATTTTCGAGAAGAAAAAAATTTGGTGCGAATATTTTTAGTTTACGGAAAGCCATGTGACAGAATAATTTTATAT
Source organism: Campiglossa producta (assembly GCA_964058755.1). Lineage (NCBI taxonomy): Eukaryota > Metazoa > Arthropoda > Insecta > Diptera > Tephritidae > Campiglossa > Campiglossa producta. Next base: position 1,296,340 of record CAXKVI010000006.1, read on the forward strand.
CATAAATATACATACATACCACCCATTATAGAAATGCTATAACCGCTTATACAATTTCTTTTTGTTTTTTTTTTTGGTAAATATTTCAAAAAATTACCATTAATATAAGTCTGACTGCTCTAATTTTTGAAGATGAAAGCTGCAATTTGCGAATTTTTTTTCAAATTCTATCGATTGAGATAGAGTTGCTGATAAATTCCTTAATTAATGTATAAAGGCGTTATTTTGAACTAAACCAAGTGATAAGCGGAAATCTTAAATTTTACTGAAGACAAAAAATAATTTCTTTTCAAATGTATATATGTATTAACTTTTAAAAGGGCAAATTTGTAACCCGAGCCCCAAACAAGTCTAGACCAAATTGAATAGAATTTTTTTTAAAATCAATATACATTTTTTTTCTTTAAATCAAAAGAAAAATCCATATAAAGTGTCTTTTAAATATTGCTAAGTTATGGTTAAAGAAAAAAGCTAGAAAACCCTCACACTTTTTTTGACCTAACCAGAATTTGTAATTTACCCCCACTAAAAAGTTTTAAAACCACGCCATGTATAATACATTTATTTAAAATACAACCCATACTTCTCTAAATTGAATGTGTAACTATTTTCGTTCTCTCGCTCATTAATACTCTTTAATATTACACGAACTCATATTTCCAAATTTCCACCCCTTCAAAATAAACGTCAAGCCAATTTCATACTCATATCTATTTATATACACATATACATATATGCGTAAACACTCCAATTCTCTCGCTCATTGAGTACAAACAGTAGATTCGGCGTTGAACTCATATGTATATTGAAATGTTACACTCCAAATAGATGGCGTCGGCGCGAATAGCCAATTTGTTTCCGCATGAGAGTTGCCCCAATATGTGTTTTTATGTACCAAAGTATTAAAAAAAAGTGACAATTTGTTTTTCTCATATCTCGCACGCTTTATTATAAACGAAAATAGTTTAAAAATAAAATTTTTAGAAAAGAAGCAATCAATGTTTTAACTTTCTGTATTGAAATTCATCAAGAAAAAAAAAATGAGATTGAAATAGATACACCCATTGCCGTCAATCCTATATAATATGAAAATTTGCCTTTTTAAAAAAATTAAAATCAAACATCTTTTTCGTAGAATTCTATAATAAAAATGAGATAACTATCATCGCCTTATATTCCAAAGTTTTAATAAACAAATGAAAAACTAAAAATTTTATATTGTTGTGCCATAAAATCATGAAAAAATTAAATTTTCAATTACATATACTTATAATAAAATGTAATTTAACTATACAATTTTTTGGGAAAACGTTATCAAAATTATATTTTTCCATAAAGCTCTAATATGTATGTATATCTATTATATTAATAGGCTAACAAATTTTACATATAAATAATTGCCAAGCTTAAACCCATACTAAATATGCATAAATATTTATGAAATGCAAATGGATTTGTTGGCATACCTCTAAAGCAGTGCACAATTATCTAATATATAACCAATACTGCTTCATTTCTCTGTAATAAGCGAATGAAAATTTCTCATGCAAATTGAATTGGTTATCTGACAATCAATTTGTAAATAAAGCGATAGCCCAGTGGGAAGCGTCAGGGGGTAGTGGTCGAGCGGTTGATGGTTCAAGTACAGTTACAGCTATCGGCCAAAATTTTTTTCTTTTTTGTCATTGAAAATTTTTTATATTTTTTATATATTTTTATATTTCTAATCTTGACTTCTTAAAATTTTTATAAACAATATTTTTATGTTGTGATTTCTATTTTCGAGAAAAAAAAATTTGGTGCGAATATTTTTAGTTTACGGAAAGCCATGTGAAATAATAATTTTAGATCATAAATATACATACATACAACCCATTATAGAAATGCTATAACCGCTTATACAATTTTTTTTTTTTTTTTTGGTAAATATTTCAAAAAATTACCATTAATATAAGTCTGACTGCTCTAATTTTTGAAGATGTAAGCTGCAATTTGCGAATTTTTTTCAAACATAGTGGTCTGTTTATTCAATTTCCGTAGATTATTTCGATAAATTTCACGATTTCTATCGATTGAGATAGAGTTGCTGATAAATTCCTTATTTAAAGTATAAAAATCGAAAACATATTTTATGGATACTTAAATTTTTAACTAAACCAAGTGATAAGCGGAAATCTTAAATTTTACTGAAGACAACAAATAATTTCTTTTCATATGTATCTATATATGTATTAACTTTTAAAAGGGCAGATTTGCAACCCGAGCCCCAAACAAGTCTAGACCAAATAGAATAGAATTTTTTTAAAAATCAATATACATTTTTTTTCTTTAAATCAAAGGAAAAATCCATATAAAGTGTCTTTTAAATATTGCTATGTTATGGTTAAAGAAAAAAGCTAGAAAACCCTCAAACTTTTTTTGACCTAACCAGAATTTGTAATTTACCCCCACTAAAAAGTTTTAAAACCACGCCATGTATAATACATTTTTTTTAAATACAACCCATACTTCTCTAAAATGAATGTGTAACTATTTTCGTTCTCTCGCTCATTAATATTCTTTAATATTACACGAACTCATATTTCCAAATTTCCACCCCTTCAAATAAACGTCAAACCAATTTCATACTCATATCTATTTGCATACACATATCCATACTTGCGTAAACACTCCAATTCTCTCATTGAGTTCAAACAGTAGATTCGGCGTTGAACTCATATATGTATATTTAAATGTTACACTCCAAATAGATGGCGTCGGCGCGAATAGCCAATTTGTTTCCGCATGAGAGTTGCCCCAATATGTGTTGTTATGTACCAAAGTATTAAAAAAAAGTGACAATTTGTTTTTCTCATATCTCGCACGCTTTAGTAAGTTTAGTTTAAAAATAAAATTTTTAGGAAAGAAGCAATCAATGCTTTAACTTTCTGTATTGAAATTCATCTAGGAAAAAAAAAATAAAATTAGATTGAAATAGATACACCCATTGCCGTCAATTTTATATAATATGAAATTTTGCTTTTTTAAAAAAATAAAAATCAAACATCTTTTTCGTAGAATTCTATAATAAAAATGAGATAACTATGGTCGCCATATATTCCAAAGTATTAATAAACAAATGAAACACTAAAAATGTTATATTGTTGTGCCATAAAATCCTGAAAATCTTAAATTTTCAATTACATATATTTATAATAAAATGTAATTTAACTATACAATTTTTTGGGAAAACGTAATCAAAATTATATTTTTCCATAAAACTCTAATATGTATGTATATATCTAAATAGAGATTCAAAAGCCCAATAAAGCTTCACTTAATTGTAGAATTCCATATTAAAAAAATGTATTCAAGGAAAAATTCCGATGTAATAGATTTGTTTAAAATGAAGTTTTATGTTTTCATGACACCATTATTAAAATGTGAAATAGGGCAACCATGGTCAAACTTTTAATTTGAAAAAAATATGTCGCAATCAAAGTTGGCTTGTGTACCACCATACAAAAAAAATGTTTCAAAAAAATAAAATAATAATTCAATATGGCTCCTGTTGTTGGAGTACCAAGCTTATTTTGAGAAATTTGTATATGTGTGTAAAATACCAGCAATGGAAATATTTTGATTCTCTCGCTCTTTGAGAGTTAGAGTAATAGCGTCAAACTCATATTTCGAAGTTGGCTGAACTTCAAAGGAAACCACTCTTTATCTTCATTCTCTCCCTCAGTAAACACGTCCTATTATGAGAGAGAAATTATTTTCATTCCCTCGCTCATTGAGTACTTTGGTCCATTATTTATATTAATAGTCTAACTTTGTTGATGGTATATTGTTAATTCTTAAACTGCTTTGTGCATAAGGTAATGGCGCGGCGGTGAGCGTATAGAATACGGTGTGCACAGTTGCAAGACCCGGTTGCGGAATATTCCTTTTTTTTCTTAAATTATGTTTTTTTTATATTAAAAAACCTTTAATCTTAACTATTACAATTTACTTAATTTTCAACCTAATATTTTTTTGTTCTTCACCTGCTCAAAACGATCGCATAAATTAGTGGCTATTTGTTAAGCACAATGTCATCATCCGATTATTCAAGTGCAACATAAAATCTCGAAAACCGAATATTTGCATGGCATTTGCCATAAATAATTTTGGAAAGGGCTGCTGTAATTTAATATTTTTATTATATAATAACAGCCGCTATTTTTTAAATTCTTTGATGGCCTCATTTTGCCTATAGATGAGTTTTTAATGTATACATTTAAGTTGGTCGAGGTTCGGCCACGGGTCCTAAAGGCAGCTATTGACAAAAAGTTGATCAGATGTTTGAATAAGTTCAACTATTTTAAATTGGTCGAATTTCGACCACGGGATATACTAGTTAGTATTATTAGAGAAATTATTTTCACTCCCTCGCTCATTGAGTACTTGGGTCCATTATCTATTATATTAATAGGCTAACAAATTTTACATATAAATATTTGCCAAGCTTAAACCCATACTAAATATGCATAAATATTTATGAAATGCATATGGATTTGTTGGCATACCTCTAAGGCATTGCACAGTTATCTAATACTAGAGTTCAGTAATATATGTAGTTTCAATGTTGATAATTATTTATTCTTCTTAGGTAGTCTTCATACGTATTTCTTTCCTTTCCTTTCCTTTTGCTTTTATTTCCTTTACTTTCCCCTCTTTTCACCTCATTTTATTTCTTTTGCTTTTCTTTCCTTCCCTACCTTTTTCTTTCCTTTCCTTTTCTTCCCTCTCTTTATTTCCTTTTCTCTTCTTTCATTTCATTTTACTTCCCATCTTTCCTTCTCTTTTTTCTCTTCTTTTCTTTTATTTTCCTTTCTTTTCGTTTCTTTTATTCTCTTACCTGACCTTTCTTTCCATTTCCATTACATTCCTTTTTTCCTTTTATTTTCTTTCTCTTTAATCTCCTTTCGTTTCTTTTGCTTTAGTTTCGTTTCCCTTAAGTTCCTCTCATTTTATTCATTTTTTTTTTATTTCATTTTTTTGGTCCGATGTTTGTAAGTATGAGAAAAAGAAGAGATGGACCCATCAATAAGTATACGGAAACGACCAGGATGACAAGCTGAGTTGATTTAGCCATGTCCGTCTGTCTGTTTGAAAGCAAACTAGTCCCTCAATTTTTGAGATATCTGGCTGACATTTTGTATGTGGCCACCATTTTGTAATATAGGAATCATTTGTCGGAACTGGCAAGATCGGACCAGTATAACATATAGCCCCCATACAACCGATTGTTCAGATATAAGGTTTTTTGGCCAAAACTTCCGCAATTGAAAAGTTAGAAACGTAAAATTTTACAACTCGAGTACTTTTTATTTATGTAGTGTATATAGTGAAAATCAACAAGATCGGGCAAATGTAACATATAGCCCCCATACAACCGATTGTTCAGATATAAGGTTTTTTGAACAAAACTTCTGCAATTAAAAAGTTAGGAACGTAAAATTTTGCAACTCGAGTACTAAACGAAGTGGTTAGAGGTCGTCTAAAATATTACTAAAGACAACAATTCATTCTAAACTATTCATCCAGATTTACAACCCGAACACCAAACAAGTCTAGACAAAATTTGGCCACTTTTAAATAAAAAAAAAAAAATCAATATAAAATGTCTTTTTAAATATTTCTAAGTTATGGTTAATGAAAAAAGCTAGAAAACCCTCAAACTGTTTTTCCAAAAGGCCACATTTTGCCCGGTTTCAATATACCTACATTTTTTTTTTTTTCAAAAATCAAATCAAAAATCAATATACAAAATATCTTTTTAAATATTTCTAAGTTATGGTTAAGGAAAAAAGCTAGAAAACCCACAAACTGCTTTGCATAAGGCTAGATTTTGCGAGGTTTAACCACTTTTGAATAACTTTTTTTTTAAATCAACATACCCACATTTTTTCAAAAATCAAATCAAAAATCGATATGAAATGTTATTTTTAAATATTTCTAAGTTACGGCTAAGGAAAAAAGCTAAAAAATCCTCAAAGCCTACATTTTGCTCGGTATCATCACTTTTGAATATTTTTTTTTTTAATCAATATACGTACTATTTTTTTCAAAAATCAAATCAAAATCGATGTAAAATGTGTTTTTAAATATTTCTAAGTTATGGTTGAGGAAAAAAGCTTAAAAACTCTCAAACTGTTTTTGCATAAGGCTAGATTTTGCCCGGTTTAACCACTTTTGAATAACTTTTTTTTTTAATCAACATACCCACAGTTTTTTCAAAAATCAAATCAAAAATCGATATTAAATGTCTTTTTAAATATTTCTAAGTTATGGTTGAGGAAAAAAGCTTAAAAACCCTTAAACTGTTTTTGCATAAGGCTAGATTTTGCCCGGTTTAACCACTTTTGAATAACTTTATTTTAAATCAACATACCCACATTTTTTTCAAAAATCAAATCAAAAATCGATATAAAATGTGTTTTTAAATATTTCAAAGTTATGGTTGAGGAAAAAAGCTTAAAAACCCTCAAACTGTTTCTGCATAAGGCTAGATTTTGCCCGGTTTAACCACTTTTGAATAACTTTTTTTTTAAATCAACATACCCACAGTTTTTTTCAAAAATCAAATCAAAAATCGATATGAAATGTCTTTTTAAATATTTCTAAGTTATGGTTGAGGAAAGAAGTTTAAAAATCCTCAAACTATTTTTGCAAAAGGCTACATTTTGCCCGGTTTCACCACTTTTGAATATTTTTTTTTTTTTAATTCAATACACGTACTCTTTTTTTCAAAAATCAAATCAAAAATCGACATGAAATGTCTTTTTAAATATTTTTAAGTTATGGTTAAGGAAAAAAGATAGAAAAATCTTTAACAGCTTTTGCAAAAGGCTAGATTTTGGCTGATTTTACCACTTTGAATACATTTTTTTTTAAATCAATATACCTACATTTTTTTTTTAAATCAAATCAAAAATCAATTTAAAATGTCTTCTAAATATTGCTAAGTATAAAGAAAAAAGCTAGAAAAACCTTTTTAGATTTGCCCTAACCAGCATTTTTAATTTACCAACACTAAAAAGATTAAAAGAAGCCATGTATAATAAATTTCTATAAATAGAACTCATATTTCTACAAAATGAGTTTCATTCTTTCACGCAATAAGCTCCTCCTATTATTAGTATTATTAGAGAAATTATTTTCACTCCCTCGCTCATTGAGTACTTTGGTCCATTATCTATTATGTTAATAGGGTAACAAATTTTACATATAAATATTTGCCAAGCTTAAACCCATACTAAATATGCATAAATATTTATGAAATGCATATGGATTTGTTGGCATACCTCTAAGGCAGTGCACAATTATCTAATACTAGAGTTCAGTAATATATGTAGTTTCAATGTTGATAATTATTTATTCTTCTTAGGTAGTCTTCATACGTATTTCTTTCCTTTCCTTTCCTTTGCTTTTATTTCCTTTACTTTCCCCTCTTTTCACCTCATTTTATTTCTTTTGCTTTTCTTTCCTTCCCTACCTTTTTCTTTCCTTTCCTTTTCTTCCCTCTCTTTATTTCCTTTTCTCTTCTTTCATTTAATTTTACTTCCCATCTTTCCTTCTCTTTTTTCTCTTCTTTTCTTTTATATTCCTTTCTTTTCGTTTCTTTTATTCTCTTACCTGACCTTTCTTTCCATTTCCATTACATTCCTTTTTATACCCAGCTGTACTTGTACACAGGGTATTATAACTTTGTTAGGATAACGGTTGGTTGTACAGGTATAAAGGAATCGAGATAGATATAGACTTCCATATATCAATATGATCAGGATCGAAAAAAAATTTGATTAAGCCATGTCCGTCCGTCCGTCCGTCCGTCCGTCCGTCTGTCCGTTAACACGATAACTTGAGCAAATAATGAGATATCTTCACCAAATTTGGCATGCGTACTTATTTGGGTTCAGAATAGATTGCTATTGAAAATGGGTAAAATCGGACCATAACCACGCCCCTTTTTCGATATCGAAAGTTTCGAAAAACGTATAAAATGGGTTAATTCAATATTAGAAGCAGCTACAATGATAAAATTTGCAATATGTATTGATTTAGATGTTCTAAGGCCGATTTTATAAAAATTTTTGAAAAGGGGGCGTGGTACCGCCCACGTATATTTGAAGAAATTTTAAATTTTTGACTCTTAATAACTTCAGAACAGTTTATGCTAGTATAACGAAATTTCGTAGAGGACATTCTATTGTTGTGGTAAATTCAGCTATAGAAAATAAACGAAATCGCTTCGCGACCACGCCTACTTTTTCATAAAAGTTATATTGAAAGGAGGTGGAAATATTGAAAAGTCCATATCTAATTAACTGATTTCGCTATAATAATATAATTTGGTACATACATCAACTTTCATATTCTTTACATAATTTTTTCAAAATTTTGGAAAGTGGGCGTGGCACCGCCCACTTATGAGTCAAGCAATTTTTATTAATTTTAACACTATTAACTATACAAAACAAAGAATAACAGCATTTTATGTGCACAGCTGGGTATGTAATGTTCGGTTTCACCCGAACTTAGACTTCCTTACTTGTTTCCTTTTATTTTCTTTCTCTTTAATCTCCTTTCGTTTCCTTTGCTTTAGTTTCGTTTCCCTTAGGTTCCTCTCATTTTATTCATTTTTTTATACCCAGCTGTACTTGTACACAGGGTATTATAACTTTGTTAGGATAACGGTTGGTTGTACAGGTATAAAGGAATCGAGATAGATATAGACTTCCATATATCAATATGATCAGGATCGAAAAAAAATTTGATTGAGCCATGTCCGTCCGTCCGTCCGTCCGTCCGTCCGTCCGTCCGTTTGTCCGTTAACACGATAACTTGAGCAAATAATGAGATATCTTCACCAAATTTGGCATGCGTACTTATTTGGGTTCAGAATAGATTGCTATTGAAAATGGGTAAAGTCGGACCATAACCACGCCCCTTTTTCGATATCGAAAATTTCGAAAAACGTATAAAATGGGTTAATTCAATATTAGAAGCAGCTACAATGATAAAATTTGCAATATGTATTGATTTAGATGTTCTAAGGCCGATTTTATAAAAATTTTTTGAAAAGGGGGCGTGGTACCGCCCACGTATATTTGAAGAAATTTTAAAATTTTGACTCTTAATAACTTCAGAACAGTTTATGCTAGTATAACGAAATTTCGTAGAGGACATACTATTGTTGTGGTAAATTCAGCTATAGAAAATAAACGAAATCGCTTCGCGACCACGCCTACTTTTTCATAAAAGTTATATTGAAAGGAGGTGGAAATATTGAAAATTCCATATCTAATTAACTGATTTCGCTATAATAATATAATTTGGTACATACATCAACTTTCATATTCTTTACATAATTTTTTCAAAATTTTGGAAAGTGGGCGTGGCACCGCCCACTTATGAGTCAAGCAATTTTTATTAATTTTAACACCATTAACTATACAAAACAAAGAATAACAGCATTTTATGTGCACAGCTGGGTATGTAATGTTCGGTTTCACCCGAACTTAGACTTCCTTACTTGTTTTTATTTCATTTTTTTCTTTTAGTTTTTTTCTTACCTTTATTTTCTTTCACTTTTTTTCTTACCTTTCCTTCCCTTACCTTTCCTTTTCCTACCTTTCCTTCCTACCGTTTCCTTTCTTTCCTTTTTTCCTTTCCGTAACTCCTTTAGTTTTCGTTCTTTTCCATTCATTTCCTTTACTTATTTTTTTAGCTTTTCATTACCTCTCTTTCCTTTATTTTTCTTTATTTTTATTTTCATTAATTTTCCATACCTTCCTCATCGCTAACTTTTCTTTCCTTTCTTTTTCTCTTCTTTCCTTTCTTTGTCGTTCTCTATTTACTTCTCTTTTCCACTCCTTTACCTACATTACATTTCCTTTCTTCCCTTCCTTTTTTCTTTTCCATTCCTTTCCTTTCCCTACCTTTATTTGCCTTTGACTTTTCTCTTATATTTTCCGTTCCTTACCTTATCTTACCTTTATTTTCCTTTTATCCATTCCTTTCCTTTCCCATACTTTCCTTTATTTTATACTTTTATTTATTTCATTTTGTTTAATTTTTATTTATGTTTATTCTTTCCTTTCCTTTCATTTCCAAGAAATTTCTTTTTCTACTTTCAATCACTTTTCTATTTCTTATTTTACTTTTTTTAGTTTTATCAATTTTCCTTTTTATTTTATTTCACTAAGTCTAGCCACGAAGGGCTTTGTGCTTTTTATACCTTTCATGAACATGAAATGGTATTAGAACTTTGGTCCGATATTTGTAAGTATGAGAAAAAGAAGAGATGGACCCATCAATAAGTGTACGGAAATGACCAGGATGACAAGCTGAGTTGATTTAGCCATGTCCGTCTGTCTATTTGAAAGCAAACTAGTCCCTCAATTTTTGAGATATCTGGCTACCATTTTGTATGTGGCCACCATTTTGTAATATAGGAATCATTTGTCGGAACTGGCAAGATCGGGCAAATGTAACATATAGCCCCCATACAACCGATTGTTCAGATATAAGGAGTCCGATGCGGAAAGCATGTTATCTGCAATGTCAAATTTCGGGGGTGGTGCGAACAACTTGGCGATGGAAGAAAGCCTGTCGGCCGGGGAAGACCTCGACGTCACGGTGGTGGCAGCCAATCCTGAGCGCACCAATGTCGATGCTACCATAGATAGTAGGGTTTCCGCTACGCCAAATCGTGCAGGTGGTCTGAACAATTCGTCGATGGAAAACAGCCTCCTAGACGAGCAGACCTCGACGATACGCCAGTCGTCTTTCTAAAGGCGACATAGACGTGGTCCTTATCCAAGAGCCCTAGGTCAATAGCTCAAGGATCAGTGGATTGGGAACAAGCTTATCCAAGCTAATGAGGAAGACAAGGTCAAAAACTGTATTTTGGTCAAGTCTGAGCTGAACATCTTTCTCTTACCAAACTATTCAAATGGTGCCGTTACAGCTGCCAACTTAACGGTCGGCAGCACCAGCCTAACGATGGCGTCGGTCTACATGCCGTACGATGCCGAAGAATCTCCTCCACAAAAGGAGGTGAAAGAACTGGTGGAAAATTTCTGCACGGGTCATCTTATTATTGTAGCTGACGCTAATGCTCATCACGTCCAGTGGGGAAGCTCCGATAATAACGCTAGGGCCGAGTCTCTGTTTGACTACCCACTAAGAACGAACCTGGTGGTTTGTAAAGTGGGTAACTAAAATGTTCTTAGAAATAAAAGAGTTTAAAATTCGTTGAAGCAAATTTGTTTTCGCTGCAGAGATTTTATTTAAATATGCTATACCATTAACGGCCAGTGGCCGATTTTTCGACCACTCCATATTAAGGAAACGGACGGACGGAATTTTTTTTAAATTAATTTTTTTGTTGAAACGCTGTCTTAAAAGGAAAATAAAAAATTATGGCTATTTCTTGTAGCGGCCGAAAATGCTGCTCGGTTTGTTTATTCTAAAAGAAAATTTGATCACATTTCTTTAGATGCTACCCAAATCCTCGGGAGCGACGTTAAAAACATTTTAAAGATGAGAAATCCTTGCTTTTTGCATACGCTAGTAACTTATAAACACGTTGGAGACATCAGCTAAATGGCTGGTATTTCTCTTCACAGCCTGACTGGCTCTCAACCACATTCCGGGCTCCTGGAGAAGCGCCACGGGATTGTTTATCCCTAAGGCTGGGAAGGCATCCCACTACGAGCCAAAAGACTACAGACCGATCAGTCTCTCGTCCTTTGTACTCAAAACCTTTGAGAGGATACTAAGCGACTACCTCTCAACGACTATTGATAGCAACCTAATCTCTAGCTATCAGCATGTATACACCAAGGGTAAATCAACAGAAACCGCTCTGCACAGCCTAGTATCTGTCATTGAGAAATCGCTGTGTGAAAAGGACTACTGTCTCGTGGCCTTCCTAGACATTGAGGGGGCTTTCAACAATATAAGCCCGGAGGCTATCAACTCCGCTCTAACTAATCTGGGCGTAGATAGACCTCTAACTGGTTTAATTGACCAACTTTTAATGGAAAGGAAAATAGCTTCTTCACTTGGTACGGTTGAGTTATCACGCTATGTCACTAGGGGAACACCCCAGGGTGGTGTTCTTTCCCCGCTTTTATGGAACCTCACAGTCAACTCGTTGCTACGTGACACAAGCTAGGGGGCGGGAAGATAGTGGCATACGCAGACGATTTAGCTATTGCATTCAGAGGCAAGTTCCCACAAACTCTGTGTGACCTGATGCAAGTAGCACTGCGAGAAGTTTCGACGTGGTCCTCTCGCTGCGGACTTAGTATCAACCCGGGGAAAGTGGAACTTGTCCTCTTCACCAACCGGTACAAAATACCGCCACTAAGCCTACCAGAACTAGATGGCACGCGCCTGGGCTTGTCGGATAAGGCCAAGTTTCTAGGCATAGTTCTGGACAGGAAACTGAATTGGAAGGAGAATGTTCTTCAGCGCCAGAAGAAAGCTTGCATCGCTCTTTACACATGCAAAAGAGCCATTGGCAAAAAATGGGGGCTCAGCCCTAGAGTATGCAGTTGGATCTACACGGCCATCATTCGTCCAATCATGCTATATGGAGTCGTCGTATGGTGGCCTGCGCTGAGCAAGGCAACATACCTGAATCTGTTGCGGAAAGTCCATAGATCCAATATGATCTGTATAAGCGGTGCGCTAAGGACGGCGCCCAATGAAGCCCTCCAGGTCATTCTGGGCATTTTGCCACTTGATCTGGAAGGGTTTCGGTCAGCAGCGGCATCAGCTCTGCGCCTAAGAGAAACCTCCAGTTGGGGTGCGGGTACTATTGGACACTCCAGTATTCTGGAATCTTACAGCTTTCTCCCTCTAAGCACAGATCGTTGTGCGACCACTACAGTCGGCGATAGCTGTTTCAAAATAAACATTCCCAGCAGAGAAGACTGGGAGAGGACGGATTGGTGTCCCGAAACAAATAGTGGCACTTCCATATACACCGACGGGTCGAAGTTGGACGGCAGAGTTGGAGGAGGGGTTTATTCAAGGGATTTGGACCTTGAGCTCTCCTTCAGACTACCTGATCATTGTAGCGTCTTCCAGGCGGAAGTCTCGGCAATCCTAGACGCCGCGGCCTAGTTAAGCAAACGTGTTATGGGAGAAGATATCGCTATTTTCAGCGATAGCCAAGCGGCCATCAAATCCCTTGGCTCATACACGTTCAACTCTGAACTGACGCTCAGCTGTCGTCGATCTCTTCAGGAGATGGCCCAAAAGAACCGCGTAAACCTCATATGGGTCCCGGGACATTGAGGGAAACTGTAAGGCAGACGAGCTTGCCAGGCAGGGCACGACCAAGCAGGTTCTTCAGGATAAAGAGCGCTTAGGTATGCCGTTTGCCACATGCAAACTAATGCTGAAGGAGCACACACTCCGTCAAGCCAACGAAAGATGGCTGCAGTCCCCAGGGTGTCGGATATCGAAACAAACCTGGCCAAAATGGGATCTTAAAAGGTCTAGACGCATTTATGCCCTAACTAGGAGGGAAATCTGCATATTGATAGGGGTATTAACCGGTCACTGCCTCATTGGTAGGCATGCAGAAAGGCTAAGTGTGCCCTTTCGACGATGTTGCAGGAGTTGCAAAGATGATGAGGAGGAGGAAACAGTGGGACACCTCATCTGCAACTGTCCGGCTTTAAGCGGCGCGAGAACACGATTTTTGGGAGCTCCGTTCCTGGATAGCCTAAGCCAGATCGCGGAACTGGACATAAAGGACTTGATGGCCTTCATAAAGTCATCTAAGTGGTTCGAGGAGGAGTAGCGGTGTCGGTTTAGGAGTGTCAGTCCCGGGATTCTGCTATGTGGAAAATCCCAACAACTCAGGGATTTTCCATTTGGCTGGGTCCCGGGACTGACTTTCCTTGTGTTGGTGGTATCACAACGGGCCTTTCAAAACTGGCCTAAGTGTGCCTCTGCGGCAGCCACTTGAACTTAACCCTAACCTAGTCTGCCAACTTGAGGTACTGGAGAGGCTAACTAATACCTACGTTAGGGATAAGGTAGAGGGCAAAATCACACCATCGCTGCGTGCATATATGAAAGGTAGATCTATAAAAATAGCGCTACGTGATATGGTTAAGTACATCGAAAAATCCTTATCTACCAAGGAATTACCAATAGCCTTTATGAGCATTGAGGGGGCTTCAATAAAGTCACGCCGGAAGCGATTACGACAGCCCTGACGGCATTGTGCACTCGATCTAGCCGGGGCGTCGGTGAACAAGGTTTTCAATAGAAGCACGCCCCAAATTTGGGGGTGTAAGGGGTGTATGGGGGTCTAAAGTAATAGCGTGCGCGGACCTCCTTCGGGAAGATATCTACAAACGCGCTGTAACATTATGCAAAGAAACCTTAGATTAGTCGAAAAGTGTACTGGGAAAAGGTCTAGGTGTTAACCGGAAGTACTCAAACTCGAAAGGGAGGAGCTCTTTTACTTATGGGACTTCTCACAGGGCATACAGGCTTAGGTAGACATGCAAAAAGGTTGGGTATTCCTTTTAATGACTTCTGCAAAGCTACAGAGACGAGGAGGAACGTGAAACAGTGAAATACAGGGGTCTGGTATTTTCTACAATCTCGGCGAATTATCTAGAATTAAGACATTCATTCAGATCCGCGTGGTATCACAACGGGACCTATGTATGCTAGTCTGTCTAATAGCAGCCTCTGCCGCCTACCTACCTACCATGTACTAGCTAAATTAGGAAACAATAAGAGAATATATTGAATAGGCTACCAACTGCATCCTTGAAATATCTTAGTGTTTCCTCAGGTTCTTTACGCTTTTTTTTAAGTATTTATATGTACATACTTCCTTAATACTACTAGATTGGTCCTGCTCACATTTATACAGCGTTGTACATAATGTACTCTTTTCTTTGTAAATGTTTTATTTAATACAAAAACAAACAGGAAATTCATATATAAATTTAATCAAAAATAATCATTTAATTACATTAATTATATAATTAAAATTAATCAAAAATAATCATTTAATTACGTTAATCATATTAATCGCATAATTAAAAATAATCATTTAATTACGTTAATCAGTTTAAAGATGTAATTAAAATGCATTAAAAATAATTAGAAATTTTTATATTAATCATGCAATTAAAGTTTTTTTAATAATTAATTAATACATTTTTTTAATTAATTAAAATTAATCTTTAATATTATGTAGCTACAGGCAATTAATGATTAAATACATTTCTGATTACCTTACCATGTAATTAATAATGATTAATTTTTTTAATCATTATTTAACAGGTCTGCTTACAACATGATTATATGACAATTTGTATGTGTTAGTAATGTCTACACATTAACCCCTGTAAAACAATTCATGCATAAATGTACAAAACCTTAAGTTGATCTTGTAGTAATTTTTTCTTTGATATATGGTATGGTGTAGTATACTGTTCTGGCCTGCTATACGGAATGGTCTGCCTCAGGTTCAAGTACCAGTAACATGAAAATAGTTTAGAAACAGTGGATGTTGGAAGTGGTATGCTATCTATCATCGCAGACATAGTAGTTTTACACAAATAACACGAATTGAGCGGCATTTCTTTTTCTTTATTATTTTACACGAAAAGGTTTGCTGATTGTATTGGCGTTAAAAATAACGACATTTGGAACAAATTTTTAACAAATATCTACATTAAAACTAATTGTCTTCTAGCTCACTGTTTCACTCTGCTAGAAACCATACTGCTAATAGCTCTTATATTTAACGCAAGCAGCAACTTTTTAATAATAGTCGCAGACTTCAGTGGAGTGAGCAATTCCACAGCAAGTCGTGCAGTGAAAAAGTCTCAGTAGCATTGGCACAATTATCTAAAGAGTTCATTAAATTACCCACGGATTCAATTGCCATGGAGGGTTCAATTGCCATGGAAGGTACAATAACATAGGTACTTTTATACACTGAACCAAAAAGTACATATTTTCTCCGAAAAAGTACATATATTTTATGAATTTTTTTCATTATAAAGCTCTCCAAAGAACGCTTTCGTAGAATTTAAGAACAAAAGTTCGTAATTACTTATGACAAACAAAATTTTAATAATCTATATTATTATTCTAAAACACGGCGCTTAGCTAGACTAAACTACAATACGTATATATACTATATTATATATAAACGAAATGTATATCAGATGAAAGCTTATCATGAGAATGTTTGCAAAAAATTATAACAATTCCAATAGGTTAATTTGTTTATGAGAAATTAGCGTTTAAAGTTTGCTTATTTACCCCTGCACTGCTTTTGTAGTCAAAGTAGCGCAAAATCATATGTACAAATTAAGCCGGCACGAATCGCGGAGGAGTTTTTAAAAAAGAACCCGCTTTGATTGGTGGTTGAACAAAATCTGATTATCTTTATTGATTAACTTTCTTATATAACTTTTACAGTTTAGCTTATTCTGTATCTTAATTCTATGGAAGTCGGACCA
This sequence comes from Campiglossa producta, assembly GCA_964058755.1. Lineage (NCBI taxonomy): Eukaryota > Metazoa > Arthropoda > Insecta > Diptera > Tephritidae > Campiglossa > Campiglossa producta. Next base: position 1,312,887 of record CAXKVI010000006.1, read on the forward strand.
TAGGTGTTAGCTGATGGCCGCTCCGTTAATGCAAAGGTGCCAATGACATGCTGGCACATTTGCCTAATTGATCGAATAAGTATATCCTGTTTATATTATGGCTAAGTGGTATTGTGGCGGTCATTGTGTCAAAGACATATTTGACACATGTCGCTAAGTGGTTCAGTGGAGCAATACTTGTTTATTTAATGGGTAAGTGCCCTATGTGAATGGTGACGTTAACTCCCCCCTCTAAGTCGAAGCGTCCCGTCTTCGATTATGTAGCTGTGAGGTTATTTATTTGATTTGACAACCTCAATAAAATTTCTTCTTTTTCTTTTGAATTTCTTAATTGAATTTGAGAATCAATGTATACAACAAATCCGTAAACAAAATACGCTATTACTGTTACAAATATTGAAGCGGTAATTGACCACCAAATGGGATTTCTCTTTATTTCCTGTTTCATTGGATTAAGCAAATTGAAGTTATCCATTCTTAAATCAATGTTTTTTGTTTCAATGTATTCTTTTACAAAAAATGATTTAAATTTTCCTTCTTTTAAATGGTTTAATATTCTTCCTGTTGGATTTTCATATTTTTTATTATCAATTATTACATTATGACTATTAACTTTATGTTTTCCAGATACTATTATTGCTCCATCTTTTACAACTTTTATTGATTCGTTTTTTTCATTTATTTTAGTACAATTGGCATGTTGATTGTTTAACATATCGGACAAACATGTATTACTTTCTTTTATCATACAAAATGCATTATTCAATCCCTTTTTAAAAATTTAACAGAATAAAACTTATTTTCACACTTTATTACTTCGTTTTCAATTACTAATTTTCCATCATTTTGTGCTACTGCTATTGCCGAAAATAATTTACATATGTTTTTTTACTTTTGGATACTTAATGTAAATAACTATTAAATTGTTTTTTTGTGCGATTTTAAACTCTGATACATCCATTAGATCTGATATTGTTACATTAACTCTTTCTTCGCTTATTATTTCAGATATTTCTGCCATATCTAAAATTAATGGATTTAATATTCCTACTTTTGACAATGTAATTGTTTCTACTGTGTTTTGAAGTTCAGTAATTATCAGTTTATTTCTCTGTCTTAAAACGGTTTTTTCATTAGAACTGCCCTGTAATTGTTTCAATATTTGCGTTAATTCCGCAATGTTCTTAAATATTTGTGAATTCATTGTAAACTGCTTATTATTATTCTCTATTAAATCATTAACTTTATTTGTTATTTTCATAAAATCATCGTGGTCAGGTGTGCCTGTAATGCACTTCCAAACCGTCCCGAGATCATTAATACCCCTTTTTGGTATATTATTAATTTTTAATTTTGTTAGTAATGTTTCTATCATTTGTATCTCAAAATCCATAGTTGAGTCATCAAGTAACATTATTTCATCATCGGTTTTATAATTTTTTATAATATTTTCAAACAATGACAAGTTTGTTAAATGGTAAATCGATCCATAAGTTTCAAAAATTGCTGCATTTTCTTCCTATACTAAAACATAATTTTCCCTTGTATAATCAATTATATCTGATGTTATAATGTTGGTATATAACATTATCAATAAAATTTGCTCAATTGTCCCCATTGCCTGTAAAATAAAATCAAACCTTAATATTATCCTTATGAATAATTCTGTTCCTATTTTGTATTTTAAAATCAAACCTTAATATTATCCTTATGAATATTTTTTAACCTTGTTCCCTAAATCTTCTATTACTACCTGCTTCTTATATCTTGGTCTTAATTTATTTCTTTCCCCATATATTTTCTCGTATATAACTTCCCCTCTGTGGTAACTCTTTTGAAGTCTTTCCTTATTCACGGTGAGCTTAAACAAGTTATTATCAAAAGACAAAGTAACCAACATATTATTTCATGGTTGTATTCTTGGACATATTAGAAGATGTTCTGAGCCAAAATTGAAATCAATTCATAGGGCACATTTTGAGAAATTCCATGTTTTTTAAAAATTGGTCCACTTTTTCTTTTCATGGGTGCCCCTGTTCTTTTTATGGCACCCCCGGTAAAATGACTGTTCTGTTCTTCTAGTATATGAGTGTATAGTAAAATTCATTATAGTAAAAATACATTTTAAGACGTTTGTTATTTAGTATTTATCATATTTTAATATAAACATAAAAAGGTTTACAGTTTTTTTTAAATTTGAAGACTATTATATTCACATACACTTTTCTTCAAATTCTCCATATAATTTGGGTTATTTGGTTTAGTTCGATACTTATTATCCCATGTTTTTTTGAAATCATAGTGCACAGCCTCCATGGCTTGCTCTGAATAATACCCTAATCCTATTCCCTGCCTTGAACAAAAATCTTCTATATGAAAAAAAACTGCATGCACTTTAGGGGTTATGGGTATAGAAAGATCGTTGTAACTCTTTAGAGTGCCTAAAATACGTAAAAGCTTTTAACGATTTTCATTCAGTGGTCGAATCTTGCTTCAATATTGATTTGAAAAGTAATTATATTAACTGTATTTCTAATTTCCGAAAGAGTTACAACGATCTTTCTATACCCATAACCCCTAAAGTGCATGCAGTTTTTTTTTCATATAGAAGATTTTTGTTCAAGGCAGGGAATAGGATTAGGGTATTATTCAGAGCAAGCCATGGAGGCAAAAAAACATGGGATAATAAGTATCGAACTAAACCAAATAACCCAAATTATATGGAGAATTTGAAGAAAACTGTATGTGAATATAATAGTCTTCATATTTAAAAAAAACTGTAAACCTTTTTATGTTTATATTAAAATATGATAAATACTAAATAATAAACGTCTTAAAATGTATTTTTACTATAATGAATTTTACTATACACTCATATACTAGAAGAACAGAGAGATTTCTATGAGTGTGGAATGGACTCTCTCTATTTGGCTATTGCTAGTGCTGTGGCGTGGTGTACAATAATAAATTTGTATATTTAACCTCTTCATTAGGGATTTAAATTGTATTGTACTCAAGCCTGGTTCATTATCTAAAACTATACTCCTAACATCTGGAAATGTTTGTGAAAGCTCTCAAAACCTTATCCTCTAATTTAACCTTATCTTCAATATATTTTACAACCAGATATTTAGAATAAGAATCTATACAAGTAATGAATTTTAATTTTTGCGCGAAAAAAATGTCAATATGGAGTTGTTCTCCTTCTTTTTCCGGCAAAGGTGCTTCACCTATCGGTATCAATCTCGGATGCCTCTCATATTTATTACTGTTACATATGTTACAATTCTTCGCATATTGTTTAAACTGTTTTATTATCAATGGCCAATAGTACTGTTGCCTAATCTGGGCCAAATTCTCCCTATAATTCCTATGTGCCCTATTATGAGTTTGCTCAACAATCATTCCCTGATCCTCTCTATTAGTTACATCATTCGGAAATGATCTTGAATACAAAAATTTCGTCGTGGGATATGTTTCCCTTAAGACATGTTTAATGTCATAAAGCACCTCAGGTGTGCAAAATATTCCCGTTACCATTTTTGGATTTAAATATTCGGACAAAACCGAAGGAATATTTTCTGACAAATCGTACTCGATTAAAAAACGTTTATTATTAAATGGCAAAACGGTTTCCAGAGTTGTCTTGATAATGCGTCTGCGACGACATTTGTAGCTCCCGGCTTATAAACAATTCTTGGCGAATATTCCTCGATAAACGCCCTCCATCTTTTAATTTTGATGTTTGGATTCTTTTCGGAAATTGCGAATGAAAGTGGTTGATGATCGGTATGGATTTCCAGATCATTCACTCCATAAAGGTAATTACGTAAAGCTTTCAGAGCCCATACTATAGCAAGCAATTCTTTTTCGTTAGTGGCATAATTTAATTCAGTGGAATTCAAAGTTTTTGAAATAAATATTATGGGTTTACCCTCCTGTGATAACACAGCACCCAAAGCTACGTTTGACGCATCAGTGGTTAAAACAAACTTCTTATTGTAATCGGGTTGCATTAATTCCACCTGCTGCTTCGCCACCACTGCATAATTTTCAATGAATTTCCTATAATACCCCGTTAATCCCAGAAAACCCCGCAATTGCCGTAATGTTTTCGGTATTGGGTAATTTTGTATTACTTCAATCACTAGTCTTAGCTTCGGACTTCCATCCTCATTCATTCCCTTCTTTGGAACTACCCATACTGGAGAGTTGTACGGGCTTTTACTTTCCCTTATTATCCCCTTTTTTAACAGACTTTGGATTTCGTCATTAACAAAGTTATTTACGGACATTGGATAAGGATACTGTTTCGACCAAATCGGTCTATCCTCAGTTGTTCGAATCTCCGCTCTAACATCGGTGCGGAAAGGTAAATCCAAACTCACATTACTATGTGCTGCCAAGATTTCATTACTTGCTTTAACCGCAAGTCTAAGGACGTCCCCAAACCCTGATTGGACCCCTCGGCCACGAAGTTATTTATTACGTGCCCATTTTCAAAAAAATTTTCGTGTTGTTTTTGTTTTATATGTTTTACTTTCCCCGTATTTTTTAATTTCCCAATTCTCTTTTCGGCGTTATCATTTTTTTGTATTTCGTTTCCCGAAATATCCCTCGATAAACCTTTAATATTTTTGTTGCCGGTATTTCCGTCGGCTGGCGCCTTAGGATTATTTAATCCCAAAGGTTTTAAAACTTTTTTACTAATTTTGTTACTAAAATTATCAACTGTGTTGCCGGTATTACCATTGGCGGGCGCCTTAGGATTTCCCAATCCCAAGGGGTTTAAAATTTCATTTTCTTTAAATTTCTCCTCTAATAGGCCGGCATTATCCTCGGCAGGCGCCTTAGGACTATTTTGTCCCAAGGGGTTTAATTTATTTAAATCTTCAAGAAAGTGTATTTCTTCCTTTTGATTATACCCATAAATCAACACTCGATTTGGGATATCAATTTTTGCCCCGATTTTATTTAAGAAATTCATTCCAATTAAGAGATCACTCTCTAAATTTTCAATCTCATAAAATCGTTCCTGAACCCCAAACAAATTGACATTATGGATTGTATATTGTATGATGGTCGAACCATTAATGGTCCTTACCCTCTTCTTAATCGCTAAAATATTTTTATTGGCATATATTCCCCCCCGTATGTAGGAGCTAGTTGCCCCGGTATCAATCAATATTTGAAATACTTGCCCCGTTTTCTTATCCGATTTAATAATATAGGGGTAAAGCCATGTGAAGTGTGTACAAAATTTTGGTTTTCTTTCAAAACCCCGCCGATTTTGAAACTTGTCAATTCATTGGATAGTGGGCCAGACTCAAACCTCGTGCTAAAAATATTTCGTCAAAATTCGTGTCTTTGTTATTGTTATTGGAGGTTGAATTTTTGATAATTTTCAGAACATGATAATATTGAAAAATTATTTTCTCATAAACTACTGCAGATAAATCAATGAAATTTTTTTTTACTTACAGATAATTGTTTTTGCTATATTATAAATATTTTTATGCGATCTTATTGTTTAAACAATTATACTTTAAATCATTTTTTTTTAAACAAATAATTTTTTTTTTCTTCGTTCTGTACGATCAAAAAAATTTCAAAATATGAAAAATAACGCGTAAAACAGTCACCTTTAATAACACTGGTTTACAGCCAAAATGCACCAGAGACGCCATAGTGAAATTCCTATGTAAAATCACCTCCTAATTCCGAAAATCAAGGTTATTTTTACTTGAATGGAACCGTTTTTGAGATATTTACGATTTACCGTTATTTCAAAAAACAAAAAAGATGGCTCCACTTAATCGTGTATATCTCAAGAAAAAATTGAGCTATTCGAAAACGGTTTGAAAAATTTGAAAGCTTATAAAATTTACTATAATCAGTACATACAACACTTTTTGCTAGGTCCTGCAGATTCAAACATAGTGAACAATCATTACGGATTTTTTAAATTTTTTTTGTAAAAATATAAAAAAATGTGTACTTTGCGAGGAAGCATCTCGAAAACTTTTTGTTTTTTAGCAGATATTCCCCCCCCCCCCCCTCTGTTTTATTACAAAAAAACAAGCTATCAGTGAACAAAATCGATGAACTAATACAAAAGTTATAAGCATTCAAGTAAATATATCCATTTAATACTTAAGTACCCTACAAATAATAGCATATGTACATATGGTTCTGTCTTAACTCTATGATCTTATTTTATAATTGAAAAAGTTATGTGTCTTGTTTTGACGCTTATTTAGATTAGGATCGGTTTCTCTTATGAGAAACCAACAGTAGTCGCCCATCATAGCGACATCCCAGAATCCTTGATACCGACTTTCAATCACTTTCATTTGCTGATGAAACCTTTCGCCATGCTCGTCACTTTCGTCGCCAAGATTTTGCGGGAAAAAATTTAAGTGGGAGTGTAAGAAATGAATTTTTAAAGACATATTTACTCCTGAAAGAAAATAAAAAAGTAAATTAGATAAATACATAAGTGACACATTAGTATATAATTTTCTTAGGCTGGATTTATCTTTCAATTCAGAACAAATTTTTTGTTTGTATTTTTCCCGTTCTTGTTTGTTCGGAACTGGACGATGAATTCAGATTTATGGCTATATATTCTCATGTAAATTTATGTAATATATAATTTATTATAATATGTTTTTTTATTTACCCATTTCCGCATAGTTTTTGATTAAGTCGTTCACTATCACTAGTTAGGACTTTTGTGTTTGCCTAAAAAAGAAGTAACGACCTTTTCAAAAGAATCCCAAAAAAATTTTTTGTCCTTTCATACCAATCTACAGATTTCTTATTTTTTGTTGTAGTTAGGACTTTTGTGTTTGCCTAAAAAAGAATTAACGACCTTTTCAAAAGAATCCCAAAAAAAATGTTTGTCCTTTCATACCAATCCACAGATTTCTTATTTTTTGTCACCCTTTGCGCTCTCCCAATGCGTTGCACATAGACCGTTGGGTGGTGTGCTGAACAATAGTGTTCTGCATTGGTCGTTGTTATCAAGCTATTTTCAATTATAACATACATACATATCTACATTTAGCAGAATGTATGAGCATAGGAAATAATAAAAAGGGATAACGTTTTTAAGTCTATATTTTATATCTTTATTAGTTGTAAGATATTAGGAAAAAAGGTAATTGTTTCACAATACGTAAACCTACATATTCAATACATAGGTACATACATACATATTTAACAATATGTTTGTTACAAATTAACCTGACATATTCCACCATAACTTGTAGAAAATGGTTTCAAAATTCTTCAGAGTAATTTTTTGTTTTACGTTGCCTACATGCAAATAATATTTTCCACAGTTGATTCATCACTTGAGAAAATTTGACTTCGAATCTTTTAGTTAAACATTGGTTGAGAATTATGGAATTGCCGTGTGTTTTTTATTGCTACTTGTGCGATTTTGAAATTTCTTTTCATGAGCGTCGTGATCCACTTGGGAGCAAAAATCGAAATCTATTGCCTGAAACGCATTTTCTGCCCATTCAAAAAGACTTCGAGCGTCGCGTATGTGATTTTCCGCAATACGCTGCATACTTGCTTTTCGTGCCAGCCTTTTGACAGTGCCCCCACCCCATCGCAAGCTCCCTTACCGTGGTATCTCGGGAAAAAGTTCCACTCAGCTGCAATTCCAAAGTCTTCTTCGTGATTATATAAATTTAAAAAGTTAAATTTATTTTTGTATTGCGCTGCGGCTCCGTCAGAGTAATAGAACAATTTTTTTACATTACTGGACCCAAATTTTTTTTTCATATAATTCGCAAGTCTTGTATTGAACAAGTGAACTGAACTTGAATCATGAGTCAGTTTTTCCGATATAATCACAAAACATAAGTGATGTAGAACACCATCAGCACGATAGTAAATTACGTAAGGGTGTATGGTTACTTGAGTGTTTGACCAATGGTGTGCCTGGATTTCATCTTGAATCTGAATTGCATAATTTTTCGCATTGGGAGAGCGCAAAGGGTGACAAAAAAATAAGAAATCTGTGGATTGGTATGAAAGGACAAAAATTTGTTTATTACCAAAGATGACCGTTTTTCGCACTATTTGACATATTTTAAATTTTTTTTGAGCATGCAGAACGAAAAAAAAGTGTTATTTGTTTAAAAAAAATTTTTTAAATATCATTATTTTAACAATTTGATCGCAAGGGGTGACAAAAAAATGCAATATCTTTGGAATGGTATGAATGGACAAAAATTTTTTTTTTGATTATTAAAGGTGACTGTTTTACGCGTTATTTTTCATATTTTGAAATTTTTTTGATCGTACAGAACGAAAAAAAAAATTATTTGTTTATAAAAATGATTTAAAGTATAATTGTTTAAACAATAAGATCGCATAAAAATACTTATAATATAGCAAAAACAATTATCTGTAAGTAAAAAAAAAATTTCATTGATTTATCTGCAGTAGTTTATGAGAAAATAATTTTTCAATATTATCATGATCTGAAAATTATCAAAAATTCAACCTCCAATAACAATAACAAGGACACGAATTTTGACGAAATATTTCTAGCACGAGGTTTGAGTCTGGCCCACTATCCAATGAAACGATAGTTTTCAAAATCGTCGATAAAGTGATTTTACCTGTGCACACTTCACATGGCTTTACCCATAGGGCAAATTGGAGTTTAACCTAAAAAATGGTTCTCATTTATATTGTTAATCCGCTGCACCTTCTGCTGGGGTTGAGTGCTAACTTTCGCACTGTCGTTTGTCCTTTTGGAAGGAATATTCGATTGGGCATTATTCTGGAGGTTACCCCCATTAGCCCTCACGTGGTTACTCGACTGCATCCGTCTAGGTCTGTTCAGAACCTGTAACGATGGATCAACGTCCATTGGTTCTGGACGATTTCGATTTACCTCATGGGAATGCGATATCCTTGTTGGATACCTTAGATTGTTTTGAAAATTTGAGGTTCTTTGGTTCACCTGTGTGGGACCACGTGAAGCCATAGTTTGGTTGTTTTGGGAAAAATTGAGAGCAAATTGTGCTCGCATTTGATTCGAGTACAACTCTTGCGCCTTTGCAAGGGCATTTGGCAAATCCTTTGGTGCCAATGTGAATAATATCTGGTCCAAAGGATGGTTAAGACCAGTTATGAAAGTTCGAAGGGCTGTATCCCTATTTTTATTATTTAGTTCCTTAGTTATGGCGGAACTCGTACCATGGGTCATAATGGTTTTGTTTGTCAACAAAGTCAATTTCTTATTTACTTCGTTATAGAAATCTAGCAAGGTCCTCGAACCCTGTCTCAATATACTCATTTCCTGCTCTATTATATGGAAGGGCCTCTTATCGGCATATGCAAAGTCCAGACGACTTAAGATTGCGTCGAAATTCAGGACAGTGCCATGATTCGTTAAAATGTCGTTCGCATCCTGTGTAATTTTGTTACGCAGGATTGTCAAGGCGGCAAAATACTTTTTACTGCCCCTAGCATACAGGCTCATTGAATTGTTGGCGGCCTCGCGCCAGCTAACGTAATTATTAATTTTTCCTTTAAACTCAGGAAGAGACTTGATAACATCAAGGCTCTCCTCGCAATGAATATTTGCATCAATACTTTCGACCGAATACTCGGTCACATTATTCGAATTATTTAATCTTTGAAGCTGGAGCCTCACTTGCTCCAACTCGGTTTTCAATGACGCTGTGTTTGCCGCTATAAGCCGGCTCACCACATCCATATTAACTGAATTACTGTTATTTAAGGCCATTGCGGAAAACTTTCTCACAATATCGTCCAGTTTATAATATCCTTTATTTTTTTATAATTTTCCTATTTGGACACTTCACTCGATCGTGACTGTCCCTACACTCCGAACAGTAATATAATCTCTTATATCCTAAACTAGAGGGACTATTTCCCATCAATATTCAAATATCAAATTTATAAGGAATGTAATATTGTAGACATACAAATCAATACTTAACATTCTATATCTGTATCATTCTTCCTAGGTTGCTGTCGTCTTCTTGAAATGAAACGAACTCCTTCAGTCAGCCTTGTTGTTGGTTTCGGTTGTTGAAATCCTCGTTCCAGTTGCAATAAGGCAGGGAAATCGATGTTATTTTAATAGTTTAATAATTGTTGTTTTATGTTTATGATTAACACCTTGTATGCGGTTTTTAAATCGTAATTTCTGTTATCCTTTTTGATAACGTTTTGTATTTTTCTTCAAATTTTATATTTTTCACTCTTAGCTTTTGATGTGCTATTTCAAAACTCGATTAGAATTTTTTGTTTAATTTTTATTGGGTGTGTTTGTAATTTTTCCACTTTTCTCCCTTTTTAATGGGATACTTGAGTTTTAGTCACTGTTAAGTGTTTTTTTTAACTTTTCTCCCTTTTTATTTATTTATTTATTTATTTATTTCACTTTAATCTAGAAATATGACAATTTCACACAGATTACTAGAAACAACTACTAATGTATATGAACTTATAAACTAAAAAATAACTTATGTATATAATTCATTTAATAACAATTTAAAAGAATACTTTGTGGAGGAAAAATCCAGCCAAGCATGATTAGAAAGCGAATTAAATTCTTTCAGGGCTCTAAAAATTGGAGCGTTAGCAGCGTAATTAGTTCTAACCATATCCAACCGGAAAATCCCATGACTCCGCAAATTTCTTTGTGGAATATTAAATCTAATTCTGCTGAGTAAAACAGGGGAGTCAATTACTCCATTAATTAGATCAAAGACAAAAGTCAGAGACAGAATTGACCGTCTACTATCCAAAGACTTTAAATGAATAAGCAAACAGCGACTCCTGTATGAAGGAGTTGGATCAGTAAAGTGCAAAGACCTTAAAGCATATCGGACAAAAACTTTTTGTACTCTCTCAAGCCTAACAATATGACATTCATAGTAGGGTCTCCAAATAAAAACAGCATATTCGAGCTTAGATCGTACAAGCGATGTATATAACATTTTCAGAGTATACGGATCTAATGAAAGCAAGAACAGCATATGACTTTGCAATTATGTAGTTAAGGTGGCTTTGAAAAGAAAAACTAGAGTCAAATACCACACCAAGGTCTTTGATTTCACTAACACTGGATAGCTGAAACCCTCCTATTTTATATGAAGTAGGCAGAGGACAACGAGACTTAGAATAAGTAACGTGCGAACACTTTTTTATGTTCAAATGCAACTTATTCCGATTACACCATAACGCAACATTGTCCAAATCAGATTGAAGATTAACAGAGTCAGCACTACTCTTTATAGCCAAGAATACTTTTAAATCATCGGCATATAGCAGAAAATTTGCTTTGTTGAAACAACTAGATATATCATTAATAAAAATTATAAAAAGAAGCGGACCCAAAATGCTGCCTTGCGGGACCCCAGAGGTTGCAGTGAACGATTTGGACGAAACTCCATCAACATTAACAAAACATTTACGAGACGAGAGATACGATTCAATCCAATTTAAAAGAGTGGAATGAAAACCTAGAGCTCTTAGTTTCAAAATTAGGATAATGTGATTTACTTTGTCAAATGCTTTTGAGAAATCTGTGTATACAGTATCAACTTGAACCCGATTATGAAATGCAGAAATGCAGTATTCAGAAAAAACTGCTAGGTTAGAGACAGTTGATCTACCTTTAACAAAGCCGTGTTGATCAATGGAGATCAACCGCTTTACTGCAAAGTACATTTTATTTTTTACTATAATTTCAAACAATTTCGAGATTGATGAAAGTTTATATATTGGTCGATAATTAGCGACATTGTTTTTATTGCCACTTTTAAAAACCGGAGTTATGGAACTTACTTTCCAGGCATCAATAAAAACACCCTGCTCAAGCGATTTGTTGAACAAAAGTAACAATGGGGAAACAAATGCTGAACAATTTTTAAATAGATACGATGAAAATCCATCAACATCAGCTTTAGTAGATGTTTTAAGTTGAAGAATTCCTTCAGAAACATCAGCAAGCGTCAAGGTTAACGATCCAAAATTTATTGAAGACTTTACATCTGTAAGATACACCTGATCCTGGTCAGAGTCGACATCGACATTAGAGCTGAAAAGGTCAGCAAAGAGATTTGCTGCCTCAGCAGTAGAGCGTGCATGAGTTTCATTGAGATATACAACGGAGGGAATGTTAGAACAAGATTTCCTGGATTTTATATATATACAAAAAGATCTATCTTGATATCCAACTCGAACTTACGAATATAATTTCGCTTTAGAACCATATCCATGCACTTAAATTTCCTTGAAAAGTACCGATATTTATCTTTATGAGCAAAAGACTTTGAAAATTTGAATTTTTTGAAATATTTGTTTCTTAAATTTTTAAGTTTTGACAGCTCCCTGGTATGCCATGGAATTTTATAACGACTTTTTTTCATAACAGGAATATGACTTTTACAGATTTCACTTATTCTTTGCTTAAAAATTTCATAACAACTGGCAACTTCAACTCTGGAAAATATTGAGTACCAATCTATTGAGTTAATTTCAAAATTGACCATGTCAACATCCATATTTTTAAACCGAAAATTAAGAGGAATATTATCAGTACATATTTGGTTAAAGTTATAAAATTCGACCTTTAGTATAAGTGATATATGGTGTAAACCAGGATTAGACAAGGGGTCAAGGCATTCCAACAGGGAGGCATTTATGTTATCTTTAACAAAGATTAGATCCAAAATACGCGAAAGACTGTTTAAGAAGCCATTTATTTGAAAAAGGCCACAACTCAACAGGTTGTCGATCAAATAAATTTCAGATATACTATTAACGTTATTTGGGTATAGGGTATTAATCTCATCAGTATTGGACCACTCAATATTGCCCAAATTGAAATCACCAAGTATACAGATATTATCACTAAAAGATGCTAAAGCTACAATGTTATCCACGTGCGCCCTATACAATACATCATTGCTTGACGGAGGAATGTAGGATGCACAGATCAAAATATCAGAAACACCTTTCACCAACACGCATAATTGATCCAACATTGTATCATCATTCTGTAATTTTACAAGCGACGAGCGGTATTTCCGATGAACCGCAATCAAGACACCACCACCTCTACTTTGACCAGTTTTGACATAATCACGGTCTTTGCGAAAGACATAAAATAAATTAGCATCAAAGTATTCATTGTCGAAGAAACTATCATTTAGCCAGGTCTCTATGAGCACAAAAATGTCATAATCCAGGTGTGAACTCAAAGCAAAAAGCTGCTTGGATTTAGTCCTCAACCAAGAAACATTATGAAAATAGATACTCAACTTTTTAGGAGGACTACTGACATCCGACTTAGTTATTGCTGTTTCGGTGATGCACCTTCGAGGTGAAAAAAACGAAAAGGGCGTATTTTTACATATTCAGGCCATATCGCTGGATTTAACACCTTTTCGTAGGAGCATTCAGACACACCTAATTTGAAGCTAACTCGTTTAACTTCACTTAGGGGAATATTCTTTTTCACGAGTGTATGACACATCAGTAATCCGGTTTCAATTTTAGCATGACTTGAGACATAAGCTAAAAAGTCAGCTTCCTTAACACTCGATGAAAATGATGATACATGCAGATATTTAAAAACAGGAATTACTTTCAACTCAGTACTAGTATTCCTACCAATAACTATTGGCTTACTCCGATTTTTACGACTTGGTTTGACAACCATGTCGCGCTGGGATACTTGAGGCGCGGTAGATACCGATGCATTAGCTACAGCAGCAGCAGACTTAGTGACAGAGGCAAAAGAGACTTTAGTTACTGTTGAGTTAATCACATTCTCTTTTATGCTAGCTTCTGCACTAGGCGCAGCAGAGCTTTGCGGTAGTGCTTGAGTTGACACTGCTGGTTTACCCTTTGCTTTGTTATTGATATTAACATTGCGAACCAAAGCCGGTGAGATCGACGGAACAACAGCATTCACAGCTGTTTTCTCAGTAAGAGTATGAGGAGGAACGGGAGGCGGAGAAGGTGAAGCAATTTCACTTAACCTTGGCACGTCAGCTACCGATTAAATCGCATGTATGTCTTTGTTTGTAAATGCAGAGTTAGCATTCATATCATTTCCAGACGCAATAACAACACTACCCGTACTGTTTACAAGCAATTCATTTACCAGTTTAGCAACAACACCGCTGAGGTTTTTAACTTCCTCAGTTAATGCTGAGAGAGCAGAATCTTTGGCTTCCAGCTTATCGCGCAAAAAACGAACTTCGGCCAGAAGATCGTCGGTTCTCTTCAATAATTCATTTCTGTCATCACTTGATTTTTAATCACTGTTAAGTGTTTTTTCTAACTTTTCTCCCTTTTTAATGGGATACTTGATTTTTAGTCACTGTTAAGTGTTTTTTCTAACTTTTCTCCCTTTTTAATGGGATACTTGATTTTTAGTCACTGTTAAGTGTTTTTTCTAACTTTTCTCCCTTTTTAATGGGATACTTGATTTTTAGTCACTTGAGCAAACTTAATACTTCCTTTCGCACAAGGATTCTTTTGTATTAAGTTGCTCCTGGCAGGATCGCCAATCAAGCCGGCACGAATCGCGGAGGAGTTTTTAAAAAAGAACCCGCTTTGATTGGTGGTTGAACAAAATCTGATTATCTTTATTGATTAACTTCCTTATATAACTTTTACAGTTTACTTCTTACGTTTAAGCTTAGCTTATACTGTATCTTAATTCTATGGAAGTCGGACCATAGGTGTTAGCTGATGGCCGCTCCGTTAATGCAAAGGTGCCAATGACATGCTGGCACATTTGCCTAATTGATCGAATAACTATATCCTGTTTATATTATGGCTAAGTGGTATTGTGGCGGTCATTGTGTCAAAGATATATTTGACACATGTCGCTAAAGACCCTCATACAGTTCCGTGTGAACGTGAGCGTGAATGAGTGGAGACTTTCTATTGCGTACGCAAAGGAAAAGAATTCCAAATCAATTCTTTTGTGCGCTCACGCACATCTGTCAAATGACTTCAACTCTCCAAAAAATGTAAAAAAAAATCACAGTTTGGCGTGGTAATTGCCAAATTTCAACACTCACTTGCGAAGGGTTTGTGTCCCTTTGCGTTCGCACACAATTCACTGTGAGATAGTAAAATAAGCATTTCAAAGCATATTTAACACTTTCACTTAAGTTTAAATGCAGTAATATCAAAGATATTTTAGTTGTTTATCCACTTACGGATGATTTTTTTTGGAAAAGTGGAGTAATATCAACATATTACACAAAAGAAAATTGTTCACGATCACCCACGTTCACGCTAAAAAATAAGTGTATATAGGGCTTAAGTGGTTCAGTGGAGCAATACTTGTTTATTTAATGGGTAAGTGCCCTATGTGAATGGTGACGTTAACTTACATACATACATATTTACATTTTTTTAAATGTTTGTCTATTTTGACTGAAATCCATGCGAGCATTGTATGTACATATGTATGTATGTACATATGTATTTAATTTTTTTCTAAAAAAACACACCCGATTATCGGGGGTTACATACTAGTAATACTTAAAATCTAAGAACTCATTCATAGAATCTACGAACTCAATCTTAGAATATGTCAATACATACCTACTACGACCTCATTCTTAGAACGTATGAAAAGATTCTTAAATTGTACGAACGGATTCTTAGAACATGTCAATCCATTCATAAATTATACGACCTCGTTCTTAGAATGTATGAATCCATTCTTAAATTTTACGAACTCATTCTTAGAATTCAAGAACCCATTCTTGCAATGTATGAACCCATTCTTAAATTTTACGAACTAATTCTTATAATATACGAACCCATTCCTAGAAAAACCAGAGATCGTTATGTATGTACTAATTGTGCCCACAAACATATCCACATACATGCGCGCATCCACATATGTTGGAATCCGTTCACAACTGTGAACAATTATTGTTAAATATTAAGGGTATTCGTTTAATTTCTTATTTGCATCGTATTTATGCTATACCTCTTAAATTTACGACATCGTATATCATGTGTCAAAATTTGTATGAAAAATGTTTAGCACATTCATCGTAAATTTAAGCATGAAATTTGGCTCGTAAACGACATGCTAAATATACGAAGTCAAAAATGAATGATTGACATCTCATTATTTAAATTGAAATTTCAAATAAAATAATTTAAAAATTTTGAAAATTTCACGAA
Organism: Campiglossa producta; assembly: GCA_964058755.1. Classification (NCBI taxonomy): domain Eukaryota; kingdom Metazoa; phylum Arthropoda; class Insecta; order Diptera; family Tephritidae; genus Campiglossa; species Campiglossa producta. The sequence goes on from CAXKVI010000006.1 coordinate 1,329,117, forward strand.
AAATTTTTAAAGTGTGTTGGAACTTGGAAGTGTGTGGCAGATCTAGCTTTCTTAGGTGAAAACGTTGACTGCATGTCCCGCATAACACCCAGTGAGGGTTCTTAGGTTCTCCCTTCTTAAGTTAATAAGCTGGGCCGATGTTCTTGGTGTAGATAGTAGAAAGAATTTTGCTTTAGAATTTTTCAAAATTTTAAATTTTTTAATTTCTTCTGGCGTTTGATTTGTTTATTATTTATTTATCAAACAGCTGATATACGAGTATGTACTTACCCAGCCAGCACATTTTAAAAATTTTTAACAAAGATTCAAGTATCACACTCCAGATAATTAAAAACTATAATTTATGATCATTTTATAACCATATTTTTTTAATCCATTTTAAATTAATTTTTTCATATTTTTTTATATGTATATTATAAATATTGTTTTAACCCTTCAAAGCGCAACAACTTACTTTTTCCTAAAAGTTGGGTTTTTCGGTAGCAGTCCACATACATACATAACTAAAAACATTTGGTTTGGAATTTTTTGATTTTTTGAAGAAATCCATTTATTTTGAAAAAAAGGGGTTACAATAGATTATATGAAAATTATTGAAGTTGAATAGCTGTAAAGCAATTATTGGTTTTGTTGTAACATAGCGATACTCCACATTTTTTGCACATTGTTTGTGTGTATCTTGTGCACTTTGGAACCTTGCACCTCATACGATTATTAGTCCAAGTAGGCCAATGACCTAACTGATCTTGACCTATTGGCTGTGGTGGTATGTGCTGCGCCGAAGCTTTGATTGATTTGGCTCTTGGTTCACTTTCTAAACTAGAACTGCGCTTTGTTGTCTTTTTTATTGTATCCATTTTACACAGGACTTCTGCTTGTTAGCTCTGTCGTAGCGTTGAACAGTATATTTTGGAAGTTCTCCTGCAAAAATCGATGCCAAACATACAACTTTATTATCAACCCACGAAGTAGTAGAAATATCCACACCGTCACATGAAGTAACGTATTCAATTGAAACACCACGTGACTCTTTTCGTAAAGCTTTTTGATCGGGCAATTTACAGTTGGAAATCAAATTCCTATTTATAGTTCCCAAGCTTAAAATCCCTTCCTTTGCAAGATAGCAGAGGCAAGGATGTAAAATAGTTGTCGAAATATAAACGGAAATTTTGGTTTCTTGGTATATTTCTTGCCAGCCTAACCACATTGTTCGAGGAAGCGCCAAGGTCTGGTTCACCAATGCGAACTTTGTTTTCGCTTCCTGTATCAGGCTCAAATTGGTAACAAAACCCTGATACTCCACTTAAAACCATTAGTTTATAGCCCCACTTATGGGGCTTCTTAGGGTTGTACCTTCTCATGTGATTGCGTGCTTTTGTTGAACATATCTGCTCGTCTACACAAAGGAACTGTTCCATTGGTACTTTTGAAAATTCTGATTTAGTTCAACAACAAGCGGCCTAATTTTAAATAGTCGGTCATGATTTGGATGAGATAATGGCAACATATTTTCATTGTCGTTGAAGTGAATAGAGTTTCTGATTAATTCAAATCTTTTTTGTGACATAGTATTTTTAATCACTTCAACTCCTATGTCATCTGACCAATACTTTCTAACGTTTGGCATACGTATTACCGACATATAGAGCAGAATTCCAACAAATTGACGTATCTCTATAGAAATTACACAAGCTGTAGATTCGGCATCCTTTTGTCGTATATAAATATTAATTTCCTCTCTTATTTTCTCAAAGATTTCACGCGGAAACGGGTAAAAAAAGAATTGAATGGGAGCTGAAAGTTCCATAAGATCAGTAGGAAGCATCGTATTTCCTAAAAAAACGAGTTGGTTTTCATTTAGTAATAAAATGGTCTTTTTCCATGTCAAATTTGTTTTCCAATCGTAGCTCTGTTTACTCGTACTTGGCAAAACTTCGTAGCATTCCACATTTTCACTTTCATCTTCTGAATTGTCACTTTTGCTTTGCTCATTGGTTATGCCTTCGTCATAGTCCGGATCGTCAAGGTTGTCATCACTTGAAAAGTCTTCATCTTGCGAACTTTCCAGATCTTCCAGAATATAGCTTATTGCAGCGGAATTCAATCGTCTCGTCGACATTCTAAGAGACAAATCACGAAAATGTTATTCCCCGCAATGCACTAATTGTCATCTGTATAAAAATTTTTAGTATGCAAAAATACATACGAATTTTTGCTATTTCATTTTAATTTACCGTTACTTTGGTGAGAGCGTTTGAGTAATTCAATAGAAATACTGTTGCAGATGTGCATCAAATTTATGTATCTGCTGTACCGACTCTATGTAAGAAGATATCGTAAGTTGAAAATTATGTTGCAGGACTGCAATATGACGCCGTGAAATCATTTTCTGATCCACTTGTTTTTATATTTTTTTTAAGCTGCATAAGAGAAAAGCCACAAAACCAGTAGGAGAGTGAGAGCATATTGATGGCAAAAGAAAAAACGTTCGACGTTTTCAATATATTTTTTATATTTAAATATTAGGGCCCTTCTCTCTAAATTTGTTTCATAAAAAACACAACAAATTGTTAGACTATTGTCAAAATTTTTTTCATGCAACACATGCAACATGAGTTTTTTATTTTTGCAACATGTGTTTTTTGTTCTTGCATGAAAAAACTTTTGACAATAGTCTAACAAATTCTTATTTTTTTATGAAAAAAATTAGATAAAACCCTATTATTTCTCTGAATTTTCTGATATGAAAAAATTTTTGTCTGTAAGAAAAAAAAATAAACAGTAAACCAGAATTTTAAAAGGTAGAAGTTCAATATTTAGTCACCCAAAGAGCTCCGATATGATCATAAAATATGATTCAAAAATGATTTCGAAGATTAATTTTGATCATCATAAAGAAACATATTTGATTATTCATTTGTTCATTTGTATGATAATATAATCACAAAAAACGAATGAAATTGTACTAAAATTCAAATAAAGGAATATTCCAAATTCAATCTTAAAAATGTTATTTGGGTTAAATCTAAAACACAAATGCTTAACAAGGGCGTTCGTATAAGAACTATAGTAAACTCGTAAATATACGAGATTCGTAAACTTAAGACATAACACGAATACCCTTGGTAGGTAGGTAGGTAGAATGGCTGCGACAAAAGTCGCCCAAGTAGCTTTAAAAGCCGTTTTGATGCCATAAAACTCGTAGAAACCTACTGCTGTGAGTATATGCTACAACCACCCAGAGCTGTTTATAAACTCCAGGATGCTTGGAATCCCTAATTCGATTCTGCAGTGGTCATTATGCGGAATACCCAGTTTTTCCGCATGCGTACCTATCGTCCAGTGACCCGTGCAGACTGCTACAAGCTTGTAGGTGTCTACTCTGGACCTGCTTAGGAGTCCCCTTGTCCTCTTATCGCTGTAGTTCGGCCAAGTGGCTCTCGATATTGCACAGGTAGTAGTACCTTTCCACTTCCGTTGTGCTTCATTGGGAAAATATTTTTGGAGATTCCCCTTGGCTACTGCCAGGGGTACCCCAATTTCGAATCTAGATATCTCTTCGTTCTCTGCTGATGAGCCTGCCCGTGCTAGCTCATCAGCCCTCTCATTACCCTCGATCCCTTTATGACCCGGGACCCAGATAATGGATATTTCTAAAACTTCAGCTAACGTAGCCAAAATTTGTTTACATGCATGCACTGCAGTAGAGCTTGTGTATGGCGATGCGATTGCCTTTATCGCCGCCTGGCTGTCGGTGAAGATAGCAATTTTCCCAGTAGTGTTCCTTTGCTCAAGCGATTTGCACGCCTGAACAATCGCAAGAACCTCTGCTTGAAACACACTGCTATACGACGGGAGTCTGAATGCTTCTGAAATATCCAGACCTGCCGAGAATACTTAACTTTTCTCCCTTTTTAATGGGATACTTGATTTTTAGTCACTGTTAAGTGTTTTTGCTAACTTTTCTCCCTTTCTAATGGGATACTTGATTTTTTTAATCACTGTTAAGTGTTTTTTCTAACTTTTCTCCCTTTTTAATGGGATACTTGATTTTTTTAATCACTGTTAAGTGTTTTTTCTAACTTTTCTCCCTTTTTAATGGGATACTTGATTTTTAGTCACTTGAGCAAACTTAATACTTCCTTTCGCACAAGGATTCTTTTGTATTAAGTTGCTCCTGGCAGGATCGCCAATTAAGCCGGCACGAATCGCGGAGGAGTTTTTAAAAAAGAACCCGCTTTGATTGGTGGTTGAACAAAATTTGATTATCTTTATTGATTAACTTCCTTATATAACTTTTACAGTTTACTTCTTACGTTTAAGCTTAGCTTATTCTGTATCTTAATTCTATGGAAGTCGGACCATAGGTGTTAGCTGATGGCCGCTCCGTTAATGCAAAGGTGCCAATGACATGCTGGCACATTTGCCTAATTGATCGAATAACTATATCCTGTTTATATTATGGCTAAGTGGTATTGTGGCGGTCATTGTGTCAAAGATATATTTGACACATGTCGCTAAGTGGTTCAGTGGAGCAATACTTGTTTATTTAATGGGTAAGTGCCCTATGTGAATGGTGACGTTAACTTACATACATACATATTTACATTTTTTTCAATGTTTGTCTATTTTGACTGAAATCCATGCGAGCATTGTATGTACATATATATGTATGTACATATGTATTTAATTTTTTTCTAAAAAAACACACCCGATTATCGGGGGTTACATACTAGTAATACTTAAAATCTAAGAACTCATTCATAGAATCTACGAACTCAATCTTAGAATATGTCAATACATACTACGACCTCATTCATAGAACGTATGAAAAGATTCTTAAATTGTACGAACGGATTCTTAGAACATGTCAATCCATTCATAAATTATACGACCTCGTTCTTAGAATGTATGAATCCATTCTTAAATTTTACGAACTCATTCTTAGAATTCAAGAACCCATTCTTGCAATGTATGAACCCATTCTTAAATTTTACGAACTAATTCTTATAATATACGAACCCATTCCTAGAAAAACCAGAGATCGTTATGTATGTACTAATTGTGCCCACAAACATATCCACATACATTCGCGCATCCACATATGTTGGAATCCGTTCACAACTGTGAACAATTATTGTTAAATATTAAGGGTATTCGTTTAATTTCTTATTTGCATCGTATTTATGCTATACCTCTTAAATTTACGACATCGTATATCATGTGTCAAAATTTGTATGAAAAATGTTTAGCACATTCATCGTAAATTTAAGCATGAAATTTGGCTCGTAAACGACATGCTAAATATACGAAGTCAAAAATGAATGATTGACATCTCATTATTTAAATTGAAATTTCAAATAAAATAATTTAAAAATTTTGAAAATTTCACGAAAAATTTTTAAAGTGTGTTGGAACTTGGAAGTGTGTGGCAGATCTAGCTTTCTTAGGTGAAAACGTTGACTGCATGTCCCGCATAACATCCAGTGAGGGTTCTTAGGTTCTCCCTTCTTAAGTTAATAAGCTGGGCCGATGTTCTTGGTGTAGATAGTAGCAAGAATTTTGCTTTAGAATTTTTCAAAATTTTAAATTTTTTAATTTCTTCTGGCGTTTGATTTGTTTATTATTTATTTATCAAACAGCTGATATACGAGTATGTACTTACCCAGCCAGCACATTTTAAAAATTTTTAACAAAGATTCAAGTATCACACTCCAGATAATTAAAAACTATAATTTATGATCATTTTATAACCGTATTTTTTTAATCCATTTTAAATTAATTTTTTCATATTTTTTTATATGTATATTATAAATATTGTTTTAACCCTTCAAAGCGCAACAACTTACTTTTTCCTAAAAGTTGGGTTTTTCGGTAGCAGCCCACATACATAAGTAACTAAAAACATTTGGTTTGGAATTTTTTGATTTTTTGAAGAAATCCATTTATTTTGAAAAAAGGGGTTACAATAGATTATATGAAAATTATTGAAGTTGAAAAGCTGTAAAGCAATTATTGGTTTTGTTGTAACATAGCGATACTCCACATTTTTTGCACATTGTTGTAGCATGCAACGTTTGTAGAAAGCACAGTGTATGCAAAAAGTAGGGAGCGGGTGCACGTCATGAATCCGGTTCTTGCTCGTCGGCTAACGGGGTGGTGTTCTTGCCCCTACCCTTCGGTTTCAGCTAACTACTACAGTACAATTATATAAAAGTAACGTGCAAATGGAGAAAGAAAAAAATACCCAAAAGAGAACTAGGTATCCGCGTCGGCTTCAAATCCTGAGGTCGCTTAGGCTTCGACATGGCTTACGTTGCACGGTGTTGTTGCAACGATCGCCCACCCTACCATGATTTTCCAGCTGCAAAACCCAAAAACAAAAATTAACCTGAAAAATCCCTAACACTTACCACACTCAACTGCTATCAGGCATGGGAATCATAAACCAAAGAAATTAGCAAATCATTTTGAATTTCACAATGTTTATTCAACTAATAATATATATAGAATTCATGTTCATATTTAACTCTTTCTTAAGAAGGTTAACTTTCTCTTAATATTAACCCTAACAAAACTCCTACTAAAATTAAGAATTTTTTTTTTTTCAGCCCAAAATTTATGATTAACTTTCGACGTTGTGATTTTCGTGAAATTTTAGTTACTAATATTTGTAGGTTTTAATAATTTACATTTCTGAATCCAACAATTACATTTCAATAAAAGTCAAGAGGAAACGCAAAATTTATCAATTTACACATTGTTTCTTTGTTGCAATGATTTTAACGTTGAACTAACTTAAGCTTGAACTGATTGTAACTTAAGCTCCCCCTTTAAAATGTACGTTAACTTTGCATTATTACTGATACGAAGTCATAATATTGCTATGTTTTCTTGTTAGGAATAGGGCAACGCTAACTTTAGCTCGAAAACTTTAAAGAGAAATCAATCCTAAATACTTTTCCCACTCATCACACTAACACAAAAGAAAAATATAGAGAGATGGGAGAAACAACAAAAACAAGGTTGACTTACCGTTTCGCTCCAACGTCGAAAGATCTTTCAACTGCGGACCTGAAATTAAATGTTTTATACCCAGCGGGAGACTTATTTCGGTCAACACAATAGTTGTTGTCTCTTTACTTGGGGAATTATGTAGTTTAATTACATGGCAATGATTTTACTTTGGTAGCTTTCGAACTAGCACATCTTCTAACCTTACCGAAGGTGCTCAAAATTTATCGCAGGTGAGAAATCGCATGCGATTTTATTACTTCTTTACAACTCGTTGATTGTCAATAATATTGCAAAGTGTCGCTAAACTGGCATATTTGCGACTAACCAAAATTAATTTTACTGTACTTAGATCCGAATTTAAACTCTAGTTAATCAAATTACATATTTTTCTAAAATATGTCCAAATTCCACAAAACTTTACTTTAAACGAAATTAATTAACTAATTAGTTATTTATGTAAAAATATACGGTGGAAAACTCGGGCTTTCCAAGAATGTGAATTTTTCACTTAAATATAACTTGATGTGAACACTCGATTCTCCGGCATATCAGGATCCGATGTTGAATTGGAAAGCTGGTATATCTGGGCAAGTCGTCCTCGCCAGTTGAGGTTAAGAAAAAGATCAGGATCGGGGGAATTTTACCCACGGTTAAACTTTGATGCGGGTTTTAAAGTTTCGATGAATTTATGTATACTAAATTCTTGATGAATTTCAATACTCGAAAGATTTAGATTTGCTTCGCAAAAAAACACGAATTACAGCTTGTATATCAATGCTATTTATGTAAATTAATTTTGGCGAAAGTATAAAATGTACATACTGTAGCTGTACTTAAAACTTCACACGATGTTACTTGGTCAGATCTCAAGTTAAAAAGAAGGAAACCAACCCGAACTATCTCCTACTTCGCCTCAGCTTCTCCCGCTTTTTCTTTTTCCCAAGTCATCGGCAGTAGCGTGCTTTATTGAACATGCAAGCAATATGATGAATGTCAGTGTAAAACAATAATAATGACATTGTTTACAATGATGTTCTAACTATCGGAGAACAGAACCGGAAGTTCGAGTTTACGTATAAAATCAATTCGAATGTTATGCAAAGATAAATCTAGTTCGAATAACAAATAAACTTAGTGAATAAATTCACTAATGATAGTATTTGATATACTACTATAAATATATTATTCGGCGTGGTACCTAATGATAATTATAATGCCAATATTAAATATCTTAGCATATGGTGTTTAGGCCGGTATGACCACTTTTACGACAGAAAATCTCAAGAGGTGTGTATTCGAAAATTATTACCTCTTAGTCTGAAGGTTCGTCTGAGAAGATACGAACAGTTTTAAATGTGGGGTGAAAATGTTGGTATGGCTACAAGCGCCACTACATTGTTTGTGTGTATCTTGTGCACTTTGGAACCTTGCACCTCATACGATTATTAGTCCAAGTAGGACAATGACCTAACTGATCTTGACCTATTGGCTGTGGTGGTATGTGCTGCGCCGAAGCTTTGATTGATTTGGCTCTTGGTTCACTTTCTAAACTAGAACTGCGCTTTGTTGTCTTTTTTATTGTATCCATTTTACACAGGACTTCTGCTTGTTAGCTCTGTCGTAGCGTTGAACAGTATATTTTGGAAGTTCTCCTGCAAAAATCGATGCCAAACATACAACTTTATTATCAACCCACGAAGTAGTAGAAATATCCACACCGTCACATGAAGTAACGTATTCAATTGAAACACCACGTGACTCTTTTCGTAAAGCTTTTTGATCGGGCAATTTACAGTTGGGAATCAAATTCCTTTTTATAGTTCCCAAGCTCAAAATCCCTTCCTTTGCAAGATAGCAGAGGCAAGGATGTAGAATAGTTATCGAAATATAAACGGAAATTTTGGTTTCTTGGAATATTTCTTGCCAGCCTAACCACATTGCCAAGGTCTGGTTCACCAATGCGAACTTTGTTTTCGCTTCCTGTATCAGGCTCAAATTGGTAACAAAACCCTGATACTCCACTTAAAACCATTAGTTTATAGCCCCACTTATGGGGCTTCTTAGGGTTGTACCTTCTCATGTGATTGCGTGCTTTTGTTTAACATATCTGCTCGTCTACACAAAGGAACTGTTCCATTGGTACTTTTTGAAAATTCTGATTTAGTTCATCAACAAGCGGCCTAATTTTAAATAGTCGGTCATGATTTGGATGAGATAATGGCAACATATTTTCATTGTCGTTGAAGTGAATAGAGTTTCTGATTAATTCAAATCTTTTTTGTGACATAGTATTTTTAATCACTTCAACTCCTATGTCATCTGACCAATACTTTCTAACGTTTGGCATACGTATTACCGACATATAGAGCAGAATTCCAACAAATTGACGTATCTCTATAGAAATTACACAAGCTGTAGATTCGGCATCCTTTTGTCGTATATAAATATTAGTTTCCTCTCTTATTTTCTCAAAGATTTCACGCGGAAACGGGTAAAAAAGAATTTAATGGGAGCTGAAAGTTCCATAAGATCAGTAGGAAGCATCGTATTTCCTAAAAAAAACGAGTTGGTTTTCATTTAGTAATAAAATGGTCTTTTTCCATGTCAAATTTGTTTTCCAATCGTAGCTCTGTTTACTCGTACTTGGCAAAACTTCGTAGCATTCCACATTTTCACTTTCATCTTCTGAATTGTCACTTTTGCTTTGCTCATTGGTTATGCCTTCGTCATAGTCCGGATCGTCAAGGTTGTCATCACTTGAAAAGTCTTCATCTTGCGAACTTTCCAGATCTTCCAGAATATAGCTTATTGCAGCGGAATTCAATCGTCTCGTCGACATTCTAAGAGACAAATCACGAAAATGTTATTCCCCGCAATGCACTAATTGTCATCTGTATAAAAATTTTTAGTATGCAAAAATACATACGAATTTTTGCTATTTCATTTTAATTTACCGTTACTTTGGTGAGAGCGTTTGAGTAATTCAATAGAAATACTGTTGCAGATGTGCATCAAATTTATGTATCTGCTGTACCGACTCTATGTAAGAAGATATCGTAAGTTGAAAATTATGTTGCAGGACTGCAATATGACGCCGTGAAATCATTTTCTGATCCACTTGTTTTTATATTTTTTTTAAGCTGCATAAGAGAAAAGCCACAAAACCAGTAGGAGAGTGAGAGCATATTGATGGCAAAAGAAAAAACGTTCGACGTTTTCAATATATTTTTTATATTTAAATATTAGGGCCCTTCTCTCTAAATTTGTTTCATAAAAAACACAACAAATTGTTAGACTATTGTCAAAATTTTTTTCATGCAACACATGCAACATGAGTTTTTTATTTTTGCAACATGTGTTTTTTGTTCTTGCATGAAAAAACTTTTGACAATAGTCTAACAAATTCTTAATTTTTTATGAAAAAAATTAGATAAAACCCTATTATTTCTCTGAATTTTCTGATATGAAAAAATTTTTGTCTGTAAGAAAAAAAAATAAACAGTAAACAAGAATTTTAAAAGGTAGAAGTTCAATATTTAGTCACCCAAAGAGCTCCGATATGATCATAAAATATGATTCAAAAATGATTTCGAAGATTAATTTTGATCATCATAAAGAAACATATTTGATTATTCATTTGTTCATTTGTATGATAATATAATCACAAAAAAACGAATGAAATTGTACTAAAATTCAAATAAAGGAATATTCCAAATTCAATCTTAAAAATGTTATTTGGGTTAAATCTAAAACACAAATGCTTAACAAGGGCGTTCGTATAAGAACTATAGTAAACTCGTAAATATACGAGATTCGTAAACTTAAGACATAATACGAATACCCTTGGTAGGTAGGTAGGTAGAATGGCTGCGACAAAAGTCGCCCAAGTAGCTTTAAAAGCCGTTTTGATGCCATAAAACTCGTAGAAACCTACTGCTGTGAGTATATGCTACAACCACCCAGAGCTGTTTATAAACTCCAGGATGCTTGGAATCCCTAATTCGATTCTGCAGTGGTCATTATGCGGAATACCCAGTTTTTCCGCATGCGTACCTATCGTCCAGTGACCCGTGCAGACTGCTACAAGCTTGTAGGTGTCTACTCTGGACCTGCTTAGGAGTCCCCTTGTCCTCTTCTCGCTGTAGTTCGGCCAAGTGGCTCTCGATATTGCACAGGTAGTAGTACCTTTCCACTTCCGTTGTGCTTCATTGAGAAAATATTTTTGGAGATTCCCCTTGGCTACTGCCAGGGGTACCCCAATTTCGAGTCTAGATATCTCTTCAGTTTGTGAGGATAGTAGTCTATTGCGCTATTAACTATTCCCTCTGGGAGGGTGTTAAGGATACTACTGTGCCCATGCTCAGTATCCTTCCAGCACCCAGACTCCCTGAGTCTCAGTGCGGTTTGTGCCGATGTAGAAAGTATATATAAGTCAATTGGAAGTAGGTTCAAAATAGGATCCAGAGCCGCAGTGGGGCAGGTGCGCTGTACCCTCTGCAAGTTGGCGAGATTGTAGTTCTTACGAAGAGCTTCGCACCACGCCGGACCACCGCCTCGTACAGCCACAGCACCATCTTCGGCTTTAGACCCCATTTTTTACCAAACATCGATTTGCAAGCGTAGAAGGCGATACATGCCTTCCGCACCCGCTCCTCGATGCACTCCTTCCAATTTAGCTTGCAATCAATTATCAGCCCCAGGTACTTGGTTCTGGTAGATAGAGTTAGTTGCTGACCATTCAGCATCGGTAGTTCGAACGTAGGTGGCTTATACTTCCTCGGGAAGAGAAGAAGCTCCGTTTTGTCATCACTTGAAAAGTCTTCATCTTGCGAACTTTCCAGATCTTCCAGAATATAGCTTATTGCAGCGGAATTCAATCGTCTCGTCGACATTCTAAGAGACAAATCACGAAAATGTTATTCCCCGCAATGCAATAATTGTCATCTGTATAAAAATTTTTAGTATGCAAAAATACATACGAATTTTTGCTATTTCATTTTAATTTACCGTTACTTTGGTGAGAGCGTTTGAGTAATTCAATAGAAATACTGTTGCAGATGTGCATCAAATTTATGTATCTGCTGTACCGACTCTATGTAAGAAGATATCGTAAGTTGAAAATTATGTTGCAGGACTGCAATATGACGCCGTGAAATCATTTTCTGATCCACTTGTTTTTATATTTTTTTTAAGCTGCATAAGAGAAAAGCCACAAAACCAGTAGGAGAGTGAGAGCATATTGATGGCAAAAGAAAAAATGTTCGACGTTTTCAATATATTTTTTATATTTAAATATTAGGGCCCTTCTCTCTAAATTTGTTTCATAAAAAACACAACAAATTGTTAGACTATTGTCAAAATTTTTTTCATGCAACACATGCAACATGAGTTTTTTATTTTTGCAACATGTGTTTTTTGTTCTTGCATGAAAAAACTTTTGACAATAGTCTAACAAATTCTTAATTTTTTATGAAAAAAATTAGATAAAACCCTATTATTTCTCTGAATTTTCTGATATGAAAAAATTTTTGTCTGTAAGAAAAAAAAATAAACAGTAAACAAGAATTTTAAAAGGTAGAAGTTCAATATTTAGTCACCCAAAGAGCTCCGATATGATCATAAAATATGATTCAAAAATGATTTCGAAGATTAATTTTGATCATCATAAAGAAACATATTTGATTATTCATTTGTTCATTTGTATGATAATATAATCACAAAAAACGAATGAAATTGTACTAAAATTCAAATAAAGGAATATTCCAAATTCAATCTTAAAAATGTTATTTGGGTTAAATCTAAAACACAAATGCTTAACAAGGGCGTTCGTATAAGAACTATAGTAAACTCGTAAATATACGAGATTCGTAAACTTAAGACATAATACGAATACCCTTGGTAGGTAGGTAGGTAGAATGGCTGCGACAAAAGTCGCCCAAGTAGCTTTAAAAGCCGTTTTGATGCCATAAAACTCGTAGAAACCTACTGCTGTGAGTATATGCTACAACCACCCAGAGCTGTTTATAAACTCCAGGATGCTTGGAATCCCTAATTCGATTCTGCAGTGGTCATTATGCGGAATACCCAGTTTTTCCGCATGCGTACCTATCGTCCAGTGACCCGTGCATACTGCTACAAGCTTGTAGGTGTCTACTCTGGACCTGCTTAGGAGTCCCCTTGTCCTCTTCTCGCTGTAGTTCGGCCAAGTGGCTCTCGATATTGCACAGGTAGTAGTACCTTTCCACTTCCGTTGTGCTTCATTGAGAAAATATTTTTGGAGATTCCCCTTGGCTACTGCCAGGGGTACCCCAATTTCGAGTCTAGATATCTCTTCAGTTTGTGAGGATAGTAGTCTATTGCGCTATTAACTATTCCCTCTGGGAGGGTGTTAAGGATACTACTGTGCCCATGCTCAGTATCCTTCCAGCACCCAGACTCCCTGAGTCTCAGTGCGGTTTGTGCCGATGTAGAAAGTATATATAAGTCAATTGGAAGTAGGTTCAAAATAGGATCCAGAGCCGCAGTGGGGCAGGTGCGCTGTACCCTCTGCAAGTTGGCGAGATTGTAGTTCTTACGAAGAGCTTCGCACCACGCCGGACCACCGCCTCGTACAGCCACAGCACCATCTTCGGCTTTAGACCCCATTTTTTACCAAACATCGATTTGCAAGCGTAGAAGGCGATACATGCCTTCCGCACCCGCTCCTCGATGCACTCCTTCCAATTTAGCTTGCAATCAATTATCAGCCCCAGGTACTTGGTTCTGGTAGATAGAGTTAGTTGCTGACCATTCAGCATCGGTAGTTCGAACGTAGGTGGCTTATACTTCCTCGGGAAGAGAAGAAGCTCCGTTTTGTCTCGATTCAGCCCTAGGCCACACTCTTGTGCCCACCTACTTAGCTTTGCCAACGTTCTTCCCATGATCTCGCTCATCACGGAAGGGAAGGGACCCGAGACAATGATCGCCAAGTCGTCGGCATACGCCACAACCTTTACTCCATTAGTACTGAGTTTTAATAGTATATCGTTCATAGTAAGGAGCCATAGCAGAGGCGAAAGGACACCCCCCCCCCCCCCCCCCCCCCTGTAGTGTTCCTCTACAAATCTGTTTGCTAGCTTTTGCTCTCCCTATCTCTGCTGATATTTCACGATTTAGAAGTAGGGATGAGATCCTGTTCCGTATTGGTTCTTCCACCCCTAACCCAACCAGCGCTGTTGATATTGCTGAAGCTTTCACGTTGTTAAAAGCGCCTTCCACATCAACAAACGCTGTTAGAATGAATTCTTTATATAGAAGGGACTTCTCCACTGTTCGTACTACTTCATGCAGCGCAGTCTCCGTGGATTTCCCCTTAATTAAGCATGCTCTGCCGTCTAACTTCGAGCCGTCGGTAGGAATGGAAGTGCTGCCATGAGTAGCGGGACTCTGTTCGGTCCTCTCCCGTTTTTACCTGCTCGGAATGTTAATTTTAAAACAGCTATCTCCGACTGTTGTGGCCGCATAACGATCTGTGCTCAGCGGAAGAAACCCATAGCATACCAAAATACTGGAGTGTCCCGTAGTGCTTGCGCCCCAGCCGGACGTTTCCCTTAGACGCAGAGCCGATGCTGCCGGTGCCCTTCCACATCGAGTCGCAAAATGTCAAGAATGGCCTGGAGTGCTTCTTTGGGCGTTGTTCTTAACGCACCGCTTATACAGATCATACAAGATTTGTGGACTTTACCTAACAGAATTAAGTTTGTTGCCTTGATCACCGCAGGCCACCATACTACAACTCCATATAGCATGATTGTTCGAATGATTGCAGTCTAGATCAATTTTCTCCCATTTTTTGTCAATGGCTCTTTTGCACGAGTAGAGTGCAATACACACTTTCTTCTGGCGCTGAAGAGTATTCTCCTTTCAGGTTAGTTTCCTATCCAGAACTGTGCCTAGGAACTTTGCTTTATCAGCCAAAGCAAAGAGAGGATGTGTAGCATGACAAAATGTTCACACAATATTAAGTAAAAACTTCAATATACTTTTGCCAATAACTAGGCCAAAGTACTCAAATCAATTTAGCTCGCGCTGCACTTCTCCAATAACATAAACTCGATTGAACCCATATACATTTATGTATGCATGCACAACCAGGTGGAATCATAAGCATGACTAACAACTTAGAAATGTAAGTTTGTAAATTAGATCCTCCCAAGCTCAAATCTAGATCCTACCAACCCAAATCTAGACTCTTCCAACTCTATCTAGATCCTGCCAGTTCATTATTTTAGAGGAATACGTTCCGGAACTATCGAAAAACGCAGAAGAATACCCCAAATACATCCCCACAAAAATTGTAATAGGACCCAAGCCAACATCCTTAGAGGAATACCGGCAAAGGGAAAACCGCCAAAAAGCCAACTTACAAGAGTTTAGGCAACGAATAAGCTGCAAACATAAACCCAAAAAACGTGAAGATATAAAGCGAGGGCACCAAAAACAATGTGCAGAACTACAGCGAATAATTAACATTAGTCGCGGGCAACAAAAGAACAAGTTTTTTTTTTTTTTTTTTTGAAAATTACCTCTCATGGACTACGCATTACCCGACGATCTTGACTACGAAGCAATAAATTATATTATTGATAATTTAGAGCGTGAGATTGATAACACTGGTTTACAGCCAAAATGCACCAGAGACGCCATAGTGAAATTCCTATGTAAAATCACCTCCTAATTCCGAAAATCAAGGTTATTTTTACTTGAATGGTACCGTTTTTGAGATATTTGCGATTTACCGTTATTTCAAAAAACAAAAAAGATGGCTCCACTTAATCGTGTATATCTCAAGAACAAACTGAGCTCTTCCAAAACGGTTTGAAAAATTTGAAAGCTAATAAAATTTACTATAATCAGTACATACAACACTTTTTGCTAGGTCCTGCAGATTCAAACATATTGCACAATCATTACGGATTTTTTTAATTTTTTTTGTAAAAATATAAAAAAATGTGTACTTTGCGAGGAAGCATCTCGAAAACTTTTTGTTTTTTAGCAGAATGATATGTGGTCTACAAAGTGGATACACAAAATACTGTTGCTTTCTATGCAAATGGGATAGCCGAGCTCGTCAAGACCACTACATCATAAAGGATTGGCCAGAACGAATCGAGTTTCAAGTTGGGGTAGATAACATAAAATACTCTCCACTTATAAAGAAGGAAAAAATAATTCTACCTCCGCTCCACATCAAGCTCGGCCTTATCAAAAACTTTGTGAAGGCTTTGGACAAAGAAGGCGAAGCTTTTCATCATTTGAAGACAATCTTCCCAGAGATTTCAGAAGCAAAAATAAAGGAAGGGATTTTTGTGGGACCGCAAATAAGGAAAATGAACTATTGTCACCAGTGGAGGCAGCAGCGTGGGATTCTTTTGAAAAGGTCGTTACTTCTTTTTTAGGCAAACACAAAAGTCCTAACTACGAGATGATAGTGAACGACTTAATCAAAAACTATGCGGAAATGGGTAAATAAAAAAACATATTATAATAAATTATATATTACATAAATTTACATGAGAATATATAGCCATAAATCTGAATTCATCGTCCAGTTCCGAGCAAACAAGAACGGGAAAAATATAAACAAAAAATTTGTTCTGAATTGAAAGATAAATCCACCCTAAGAAAATTATATACTAATGTGTCACTTATGTATTTATCTAATTTACTTTTTTATTTTCTTTCAGGAGTAAATATGTCTTTAAAAATTCATTTCTTACACTCCCACTTAAATTTTTTCCCGCAAAATCTTGGCGACGAAAGTGACGAGCATGGCGAAAGGTTTCACCAGCAAATGAAAGTGATTGAAAGTCGGTATCAAGGATTCTGGGATGTCGCTATGATGGGCGACTGTTGGTTTCTCATAAGAGAAACCGATCCTAATCTAAATAAGCGTCAAAACAAGACACATAACTTTTTCAATTATAAAATAAGATCATAGAGTTAAGACAGAACCTTATGTACATATGCTATTATTTGTAGGGTACTTAAGTATTAAATGGATATATTTACTTGAATGCTTATAACTTTTGTATTAGTTCATCGATTTTGTTCACTGATAGCTTGTTTTTTTTTGTAATAAAACAGAGCTTAGAGGGGGGGGGGGGGGGGGGGGGGGGGGGGGAATATCTGCTAAAAAACAAAAAGTTTTCGAGATGCTTCCTCGCAAAGTAAACATTTTTTTATATTTTTACAAAAAAAATTTAAAAAATCCATAATGATTGTTCACTATGTTTGAATCTGCAGGACCTAGCAAAAAGTGTTGTATGTACTGATTATAGTAAATTATAAATTATAATCAAGATCTCGCGACAAGGGAAGTAATAGAAGCTATCTAAAGTGGTTAAGACAGCATTGGTTTTACATACGAAAGGGTAGAGAACCCACAATGAGAGATATTTTATACCCTACTACATTAGTAGATGAGACAAAAACAATGATTAATTTAACAAAATAGATACTAAGAAAATTTTTTTTAGCAGGTTAAATGATGATTTTATTAATAGAAAAAAATTGCTTTAAATATCATTTTAGTAGGATTAGCGGGAAACAATAGTCAAACATTTGAATATAATTTTAGACGCTCTAAATAGCATAGGCCAGGTGATTAAATCAGGAAAATCTTGCTTACAGAAGAAAACCAAAAAGAAGCTTACCAATTTTTCTCCGCGGTACGAGATAAACTAGTATCTTCTCTAGCCAGATACAATATAGAATTTGACGTACCAACCACAGAAGAGCAAATACTTCAAATAGATTTTCCTTCACTCTCAAAGTCCGACTCCAACACATTTTGCGAGTCAGAGCTCAACAATAGAAGAAAATAAACCAAATATCCAACCAATAAATATTCCAACCATAAACGTCACAATGCCACACACCGTAGTTGAATTCATTAAAACTGCTTCGTCAGTACTACCAGAGTTTGATGGTAAGCCCGAAAATTTGCAGTTTCTTAGATGTTCTTGATTTACTAGACCTTACAATCAGAACCGTAACGTGCGCAGCTGCACCCAGACGGAAAACCAGTAAACTCCACTTCAAGATTAACAATTAAACAGCTATATATCTTCAAGGACATCCTTAGATAATTCGATTTCAAACTTCTTAATTGATTCAGGAGCAGACACCTCCATTATAAACAAGTAAGGAAGTCTAAGTTCGGGTGAACCGAACATTAAATACCCAGCGGTAATTTCCAGAACGGGATAACAATTATATAGGTCCTAGGAGGATTTACCTAAAGTTTTTACTATCTTAGCTATTTACCTTACCGAATTATGTCAATTTATGTGATTTTCGAAATGATGGAACCATCGAAAGTGGGCGTGGTCGGAAAGCGACTTCGTCCAATTACATCAGGTATGCTCCCTATTATGCTAGTATACCTTGTACCAATTTCATCGTTCTACCGTAATCAGTTTAAAAGTTATGACCCGTGAAATTTTCAAATATGCCCTCATAATAAAATGACTAGGGGGTTCATCCTACCAAACTATATCATTTTAGCCATTTCCGTTACCGAAGTATGTCAATTTATGTGATTTTCGAAATTTTCGATATCGAAAGTGGGCGTGGTTGGAGAGCGATTTTTTCCAGTTTATCAGGTATACTCCCAACGATACTAGTATGCTTTGTGCCAAATATCATCGTTCTACACTAATCAGTTTAAAAAATACGACCAGTCGAATTTTCCAAAATGGGCCCCGCCCACTTTACAATATTTGTAAAAAAAATCATTATATAATAACCAGGGGGATTCACTTATAAAATTATATCATTTTAGCCATTTCCGTTCCCGAAGTATGTCAATTTATGTGATTTTAGAAATTTTCGATATGGAAAGTGGGCGTGGTTGGAGGGCGATTTTATCCAATTTCATCAGGTATACTCACAACGATACTAGTATGCTTTGTGCCAAATTCCATCGCTCTATCGTAATCAGTTTAAAAGTTACGCCCAGTCGAATTTTCAAAAATGCCGCCCTTAAAAGTGGGCGGTGCCACACCTACTATAAACATTTTTTGGAATCATCTTAAAGAATGACCAGGGGGATTCATCTATAAAATTATATCATTTTAGCCATTTCAGCTGCCGAGATATGCCAATTCGTGTGATTTTCGAAATTTTCGATATCGAAAAAGGGGGCGTGGATATCATCCGATTTCGCCCATTTTCAATAGCAACCTACTTTGGCCAGAAAGTAACCTGTATACAAAATTTCATGCCAATATCTCAATTTTTATTCAAGTTATCGTGTACACAGACGGACGGACATGCCTGAATGAACTTCTCTTTTCAACGTTAGAACTTTCATATATGGAACTCTATATCTATCTCGATTATTTTGTGCCGTTACATACTATCGTTATGTGAACAAAATTAATATACCCTTGTACTAGTACTAGTACGCTGGGTATAAGAAGCATCAAATTAGTAAAATTCATAAAATAAATACAGATCAAATTTCAAATTCTACATCGTAGAAAACGACTTTCCAATCCCATGCGATGGAATAATAGGACTGGATTTCATAAAGAAATATAATTGTATTTTAGACTATGGAAAAATAGAGGATAAACTAATCCTAGACCATATGATTTTCCCCAAACAATAACAATGCATCTAACAAATTATCTGTCTGCCAATACAATTACGACCCCTGCTAGGTCTGAAGAAATTAGACAAGTTAAAGTAAACACCGATAAGAAACACATCTCCATACCACACAATACCACACCAACAATTATCTGAAGGCATTTTCATAGCAAACACTATCACAAATAAAGATCAAACTTTTGTTAGAACCCAACAAGCCAAGCAAACTTAAAACAAATTTACAAAAAGCTTTTTTAAAAAAACATTAAGCTTACAAATTTCTGATTTTTCATTTACAAAACGCTTGAAAGTAAACGTTTTTTAATTGAAACGACTTACAAACAATTTTCAAAAGATAACTTTTTTTTAAGTTTTCAATTAAAGTTTGTAATAATATTTTAAAACTAAGCCTTTTATAAACATCATCTTGAAAAAATAAACCTAAAGGAAGTTTTTTATGTTTACTTTTGTAAGCAAACCCCTTACAAAATGTTGATTTTTGCATTAAAATAAGCGAATTGTAAGCGTTTCTTTTAAGCTTATTTATATAAGCTTATAATAAATATTCAGCGAAAGCCTTTTCTTACAATTTTTATTAACTTTTTTTTGAAAATTATTTTTAATGCATTTTTAAACATGTTACAAAAATGGCAAAATAGGCTAAACAAGACGCAAATTGCATGCAAAAATGTATATACATATAAACAAATTAATTATCTCTACATATTATAAAACAAAGTCACTTTTTCTGTCTGTTTTTTCCCTTGAATGCTTAAATCTTGAAAACTAAGCAACGGATTTTTATGCGGTTTTTTTTAATAAATAGATTGGTTGAAGAGGAAGGTTTATGTCATTATAACGTGAAGAAATATATAAAGGGGGCGTGGCAATCGGACAAAATGTGGCAAAAAACCATACATTTTTTGTTTACACAGCCATAAATCCTAAACGAATCCACCGATTAAAATGACACTTACTTGAAGTTAAACTTTGAAATATTTACTTTCGTTCTGCATCAAAAAAAAAAGTTGTTTCATATCTTATTTAACCAAAATTGTTTAAACAAAAACAGCACTTTTTCCAAAAAAGGTGTTTGGTTGTTTGTTCGCTGTTAAACGAATGAGCCATTAGAACTTGACAGCGAATAAACACACAAACAGCGTTATGAATGAGGTGGGGTGAGATCGTATGGTGAAAGAACGCTGTTTGTGTGTTTGTTCGCTGTAAACCGATTATGCGGGAATCTCACCCCACCTCATTCATGTTGAATTAGATCGTATGGTGAAAGAACTCGATACGTACATATGTATGTAAGTACATATGTACGAATCTCTCGCATAATTAAATTTCGGACGTATGTATTTATGAATGTATTTTCAATTCATGGCCTTATTGCCGTACTGCATTCCATGTAATTTACATTTTTCCGTGCGAAGCCGGAGCGGGTTGCTAGTATTAATTATATTTCACATAAAAATACAGACTTGTAATAATTCACCAATAGTTTTTTAATAACATACAACAACCCCTGGGATCTTAGTCCAAATCTCCAGAAATAGTGGATTTATAGCATTCCAGCGTACATCCACGTCAACACTATGTAGGTTGTAGTCCGTTCTCGATTGCGCCGTTCTCGTCATCGTCATCATCAAAACTTTGGAATAAACGCGTAAATAAATCGCCAAACATGCCATTGTAGGTGGCGGTGCGACACCAAAGAAAACGTTATTTAAAAGGCGCCTCTTGACGTCTTATGTCTGGATGATTTGCGGTAAAAGTGTTGGATTTTTCTTCAGCTGCTTTGCGATCTTGCTTTTTATTTTTATTAGAATGCGTCCGCACGATTGTTTTAATTTGAAAATTTACTTACAACTAATGACAAAGGAAAATTGTTATTATTTTTCACTCTTCTCGTAAACATTTGCATTTGGCTTAAATATTAAAAGATTTATAAACTAAAAAAAACTTAAAATGAAAAACACTTATTTAATATTTATTATATCAAACTTACATTAAGTTATTTTTCAAAACATTTCACGGTGTGCCTGAACTGTGTTTAAATAAAAGTGTGGATCTACGTAGATGTTTTTACTAGTGTTGGGCAGTATCGAGTACTTTTGAGTAGTTACTACTTTGGTATCGATACTTTTAAGCATAGGGTACTTTCATAGTATCGGGTACTTTTTGTCAAGTTCTGCTGGTAGGTCTGTCTATATTTTACAACAAGCACCCGGCTTACCATTTTGGAAACTTCAAAGCCTCCACTTTAAGAATATGTAAAGGTTTTTGAAATGAATTAAAAAAAGGAAAAATTTCTTTGAAAAAGATCCCATTTCCCTATACAAAATGTATGGGAAAAGTGAAAAAACAGCTACCCCTATATTAAGTTACAAACCAAACTTTGTTGCGAGGCTTATCTTCTTTTGAATACCTTACTTTTCAAGGGGTAAGACCGAAAAAAAACAATTTTTTTATTTGAATCACCCTAATGTAACCGAGAATTAGTTTGTATGCAACTACAAGCCGGTTTGGCAAGACTTTATTATTCTTGAATTTATGTTCGTTTACAGAATTTAATTTTTTAGTTATAAATATCACATCGAAACTGAATTGCTTTAAAGTAATTTATTTTTTAATATACATGTTCAAAATGTGTGTATAACTACTAAAATTTCCATTATGTACAATATATTTTTTTGTTACCTTTATTGTATTTACCTATATAACTTAATACCACCTCGTTACGTCAAACGGTTTTAATAAAAATATGGTTTTATTATTATTTCGTATTTGTATTACTTTAACCCCTTTATAAAAATTAAGAATTATTCGTCACCACATAAAACTCGTGGAATTTCTATCTAGTACATTTTCTGTATCGAGTACATTTTCTGTAACGAGTACATTTTCTGTATCGAGTACATTTTCGGTATTGAGTACTTCGTATTACTAAGTAGTAATTACTACTTAGACACTGAGTACATTTGGGGTATTAAGTAGTAATAGTACCTAGTAGTAGTAGTAATAGTCAGTATCGATACTTTAAGGAATCGGGTACTGTCGATACTTTTCAGCATCGAGTACTGAGTACTTTTGGAATCGATACTGCCCAACACTAGTTTTTACATATTCTGAATCTGGACAGTTTTCTATGCGTATTGCAAAAAAAAAGTAAAATCTTTTATCGGGCCGTTTTTGAAATAACGCAATTTTTTTGCACTGCCCGGTAAAACTACATTTCTCTTCACAAATTGGAAAGAAGCACATATTCTGAAAGGGGAGCTAAAACTGCAATACCCTCATGTTTTACTTTTAAAATATCATGTCACTTGCTCTTGTGAAATGCAATTGAAAATGCATTTTTTTTACTCATACGAGGCGTGCTATTAAAGAGAACTAAAAATGGGGGAAAAAACTTTCCGAGTGTGCAGTATAATAGAACAATTAGTTTTGGTATAATATAGTGCAAATTTTAAGTACCCAGGAGTTACCGTTGATTTTTTTTTTCAGGTGACTCCGTTTTATTTTCCTAGTAAAAAATTCGATCTTATAGCAGTTTGAGGGAATGATGGTAGACACAATCATTCTATAAAAAGCGTTGCATTCAGAAAAGCTTGCGGATTGGGATTTCAAATGTTTTCGGGTTGTTTCTGTGTATTTTTTTTTTGGCAATTTGCAAAAAAAAAACAAAATACCTATATATTATTGCAAACTCTACTTTTTGTCACTTTCATCATCATCATCATTTATTGACGCTTAACCGCCTAAGCGATTTTGGCCGTTTCCTATCAAAGCACGCCAGTCATTCCTTTTTAGCGGTAACTGACGCCAATTGGAAACCCCAAGGGAGTTCAAGTCACCCTCCACCTGTAGTTTCCATCTCAGTCGAGGCCTCCCCCTTCCTCTGCTGTCGAATTCAGGTGACGATAGGAAAACCTTCTGTGCTGGAGCTTCTTTGTCCATTCGCATAACATGACCCAGCCAGCGGAGCGTTTGGGCTTTAATTCGCTGGACTATGGTCAGATCTGCGTAAAGCTCGTACAGCTCATCGTTAAATTTCCTTCGATACTCGCCGTTGGCATGACGGGAAGAACCATAAATCTTCCGGAGAACTTTTCTCTCAAATACTCCAAGGGCCATCTCATCTTCTCTTGACATTGGCCATGAATCTGGGCCATACATCAGGAGAGGTATGATGAGAGACTTATAGAGCGTGATCTTTGTTCTTCGAGAGAGGACTTTACTTCTCAATTGCCTACTCAGTCCAAAGTAGCACTTGTTGGCACTGACTGATATTACAGACAGACTGATATTATTTTCAGTGTTAATACTGGTTCCCAAATAGACGAAGTCCCTCACAGTTTCAAATTTGTAACTATCAACAGTGACATGGCTGCCAAGGCGCAGGTGCGCCGATTCTTTCTTTGATGACAGCAAATACTTCGTCTTGGCCTCGTTGACCGCAAGACCCACTTTTTTCGCTTCCTTATCCAGTCCAGAGAAGGCAGCGCTTACGACGCGGTTGTTAAGGTCACTGATATCAATATCATCGGCATACACCAGCAATTGCACGCTCTTGTAATAGATTGCACCGTTGCGGTTTAGCTCTGCTGCTCGAATTATCTTCTCCAGCATCAGGTTAAAGAAATCGTACGAAAGGGAGTCGCCCTGTCACTTTGGGCTTGCCAGAAAATCTCCTGAAAAAAATCGAAAAAATCAACGGTAACTCCTGGGTACTTAAAATTTGCACCTTATTATACCAAAACTAATTGCGTGCTGCGTACTCTGAAAGTTTTTCCCCCCATTTTTAGTTATCTTTAATAGCACGTGGCGTATGGGTAACAAAAAATGCATTTTCAATTGCATTTCACAAGAGCAAGTGACATGATATTTTAAAAGTAAAAATGAGGGTAATGCAGTTTTAGCTCCCCTTTCAGAATATGTGCTTCTTTCCAATTTGTGAAGAGAAATTTGGTTTTACCGGGCAGTGCAAAAAATTGCGTTATTTTGCGTTTTTTTTTCAAAAACGGCCCGATAAAAGATTTTTTTTTGCAATACGCATAGAAAACTGTCCAGATACAGAATATGTAAAAACTTTTACGTGGATCCACACTTTTATTTAAACACAGTTCAGGCACACCGTGATTTTCTATAAACATTTGGTTTTCACTTTGAAAGTTAAATGATTTATAAAACTGTTTTCTTGACCTTTATAAAAAGCTTACATTCAACTTACAAATAAATTAACATTGAAAACGCTTACATATCGCTTATTAAAGCAAGTTTGCTTCAAGTTATTTTTAAAAACACTTACAGATATGCTTGTTGGGAATTATCAACACAACACATAAAAACACAACTATTCAAAATTACAAGATTAATACAGAAAATTTAGATGATTACACACTAATTAAAACAACCACACACAATAAAAATTGCAACGATACAGAAAAATTAAAAAGATTAACCAAAAACTTTCCAAAATTGGTCAATTCTGAGTTAACAAAATTATGCACAGAATTCATAGACATATTTGCATATTTGGCGGCCGCCGTGGTGTAGCGGTTAAGTGTTCGGCCTTCTACACCAAGTCGTGGCGGTTCGATGCCCGGCAAAAGTAACATCAAAAATGATTTAGAAAAACAATTTTTCTAAACGGGGTCGCCCCTCGGCAGTAGTTTGGCAAACTCTCCGGGTGTATTTCTGCAATGAGAAGCTTCTCAGCAAAAAATTCATTTGCTTTGCAAGTGCCGTTCGGAGTCGGCAAAAAACTGTAGGTCCCGCCAACTTGTAGGAAAAACTCAAAAGCAACACACCACAAGTTGGGAAGAGAAGCTCGGCTTAAAATCTCGTTAGAGGTTATGATAACCTGTTGGTATTTTTCATCAACAGATGTCGCTGCATGGTTCAACGCAGTGTTCAAATTGGGTCATTTTATTTTGGGTTTCATACTAAACGCATTAAAATGTTAAGAAGTTGCGTCGTTTTTCAATTTTTTTTAAGTATTACGCATTTGCTTAGCAGCCTAGGACAGAGGCAGGCCAAACTTTTTATAGAACCCTCACAAAGAGCATCAGCCAGGCTCATTAATATAAGGAGGGTGGATCTAAGAACCCTCACTGTGTATTTTACGGGGCATTGCGGTCTGCTTTATCACCTGAGCAAGCTGAATCTGTCAGATACAACAATTTGTCGGTGCCTGATGCATTGATCTGCTACCTAGGTGGGGTCACTCTCAATCCGTTCGTGATATGGAATAAAAAACCTGAGGAGGTGCTCAAATTTATAAAGAGCCAAACAAGGACTTATAATAATAATAATAATAATAATAAACATACATTAACAACTTGTATACTGATAGAAGCGGAAACATGTTCTCATTTCAATACATGCCTTAACCTACACGGATAAAAATAACTCATTAACTTTTCATGAACGGCGTTTGTGAGGACCCCAAAAACACCGGTTTTGGTGTCCCACACGCGAACACACTCGTCCCTATGCTTTTAATACAATTTTTAATACAAATTTTTATATATATTGAAATTAAACGAAATTTAAATTTTTATGAATTATAAAATATTAATGAATTTTTATGAACACCCTAATATACATATTGACATACACGTTTATACATATATCTTTATTATATATAAATAACCAACATCTATACCAAATTGAATTTCGGGGTATACATTTTTTAAATATATATAATATTATGAACGGTCTAATGTGCACATTTTTTGAACATATTTTTTATAAATTTACAAAAATTAGATGAGCCGCTAACCAAGCGACAATTTTTAGACTCGATGACAAATGTACACAAACAATTGCAAGCCGGCATTCCAGCATGAAAAAAAGGGTCGGTCAGCCAACTCAAGGCAGCGGTGCTTTGTTAACAATCGTCCATACAAATCTATAACCAAGCATTGAGGCTACTGAAGCTGGCGATGCGAGCGGACATCGCACAAAGAGGAAACGAAAAATGCACTGGTAGCATAGCTAGAACAATAGGCTGTGGGATTGCAGCAAACCTGCCAGCAAACATATTTATGTCGATAAGATGTCCAGCTGATCGATGCAGTGGGAGGAAACAGCTGACCAAATACAATGGGGCGTTCCAGGTGCAAGCGAGCGCGTAACAAATACTGTTAGGGTCTAAAGAAATAATTTGTAAATAGAGCATTAGCATATACTGGAAAGCTAAGCTAAGAAATAATGTGCAAAGAATAGATAGGTATAAATAACTGTTAAGAAGTACCAAGATATGTAAAAATGTTGTATATCAAGTCTAGCAATGCATGTAAATAATAGAATATATAGAATAAGGATTTTTATTGTAATTTAACTGTCCGCCTGCGCGCGAAAAGGTATAAAAGGCGAACACTTTGCTCAGTAGAGTGAGACGTTAGGTAGGCATAGTAGCTTGTTGACGCCTTGTTCAACAGTGAAGGAACTCCTGGGATTTGCCAGCTCACGAGTTTCAATTTTATATACAGTGGTGGTTTCCTACCTCCGCTGTCCGAAAGTTTGTGGTGGTTCCCTACCTCCGCAGTCTTTAAGAGCGCAGGAATATTTTTAAGATATATACGACGGTGGTTCCCTACCTCCGCCGTCTAGAAGAAAAGCGGTGGTTTGCTAACTCCGCTATCTTAGCATAAGGTAGCTTTGGAAGACTGGTAGTGGTTACCTACCTCCACCACCTCCAAATAGTTGAATAGTAGTGAAGTAGAAACTGAATTTTATTTAATAAATTGAATTTTTTTTATAATTTAAATCAAACCAGGGTCTTTCTCTTTAAAAGGAGACGTTAGGGATTTCTCTAACCCACAGGAACCCTGGACGGACTGAGCTTAACCCCGGCTTAAAGGAAAAGTCCGTCTCGCTTTCCTTTTTTTATGAAAATTGTATGCTTAATGAACAATTTTTATGAATGTTTTCATAAATTTCTATGAAACTATTTATTGAGTTTATGAATAATTTTATAGAATCAACGCATTTATTTATACAACTGATCAATTCTTTTGTGTCATAATTCGGGGTAAAGTTGCAAATCCCAGTGTAGGTACATTCGCTGAGGAATTACACGATACGATGGGATACTTCTCAAGAGTTGACACCACTGAATAAATTTTACAGTTTATGAGTATCGATCATAAAATTATTATGAATTTGTTCGTTGGCACTTTTATTGAAATCAATGTCTAATTCTTTGATTCTATGAACGTTTGCGATCCGTGTAGTAAAAAGTGGTTCTTGGCCCTATCTTGAAAACTATACATAGCATTAAAAAAGTAAGTATAAAGTTTTTATCAAGGTACCGAATACTACCGACTACAGCAACAAACAGAGCTGCATCAAATCAACTCTTATTTTGTTGCAGGCCCGTGCGCAGGAATTTTCTATAGGGGGGTTTTGAACTTTTGGATTCTCCGAAGGTTGTGACTTTTGATAACGAGTTCTCGTGATACAAAATTTGTTGACCTGTGTAATTAAAAATAGGTGTTTTAAAATTTGTTTTGTTAAAACTTCCCCTTATGTAAGCAGGAATGGAGTTCTAAATGCGAACTGCGTTGACGAAGAATGGTCTTGCTGAAAACAGCGAACCAAAATAAAGAATTATTAAGTCAGCTACTCGAGGTGATCTGGTAAAAACTAACTACGTACAAAGATAACTGGGGACTCTCAAAGACATTAAACTGTATAGAAAAATACAGTTCCTGGCTTTAAGGTAGCCAAAAATGTAACAACCCAAAAGGCGATTTTTAAACACCGAAATATCATCGTATTTGGACAGGCCGTAAACGGAATATAAAACCTTAAATTTCTTAGAGTGGCGTACACCTTTCTAACAACTGAGTTGACGTGATGTAAGAGTGAAATGTATTATAAAACCAAGGTTAAAGACTTTGTTAACTATCCGAAGAGTATTATTCCCTAATTGTATCGTAAGAAAGGGGTTAATTATTCTAGTTCTTTTACTTACAACCGGTTAGGTTAGGTTCAAGTGGCTGCCGCAGAGGCACACTTAGGCCAGTTTTGAAAGGCCCGTTGTGATACCACCAACACTAGGAAAGTTAGTCCCGGGACCCGGTCATATGAAAAATAGCTGAGTTGGGATTCTCCAAATAGCAGAATCCCGGGACTGACACTCCTAGACCGACACCGTTACTCCTCCTCGAACCACTTAGATGACTTTATGTAGGCCATCAACTCCTTTATGTCCAGCTCCGCGATCTGTCGTAGGCTATCCAGGAAGTGAACTCCCAAAAAGCGCGTTCTCGTACCGCTTAACGCCGGGCAGTTGCAGATGAGGTGCTTCACCTTTTCCTCCTCCTCATCATCTTTGCAGCTCTTACATCATCGTCGGTAGGGCACACCTAGCCTTTCTGCATGCCTACCAATAAGGCAGTGCCCGGTTTAAACACCTATTAATATGAAGATTTCTCTCCTTCTTAGGCCCATTTTCAGAGTGCTAAGTTAACTTAAGTTCCACAGATTTTCAATTTTCATTTTGAGTTAACCAAAGGGTAACTGCCCAACGTTGGTGGTTTAACCTCTGCTCAGATATCAGAAGGTTGTCTATCAACAATTTATATAGAAAAAATTCAGTCAAATAAATAAAATTGGGAATCCATAGTTAACTGTGGAACTTAAGTTAACCTGGCACTCTCTATCTCTGTCTCTAGATCTTGTATGATCCCATTTTCGCCAGATTTGTTTGGATATCCGGCACCCTGGGGATTGTTGCCATCTTTCGTTGGCTTGACGGAGTGTGTACTCCTTCAGCTTGCATGTGGCAACCGGTAGAACAAACAATTTTTTAGAACTGAGGACTAAACCATTAGCACCCGTTTACTGCGAAATTGTTAATAAATCAGAATTTAAATTTTCAGACAGCTGATTAGGTTTGTTTGAAGGGCCACAAGTATAGAGTTGGATGTCATCAGCGTATGCATGAAGTTCCGAATATTGACAAATCGTGACCGATAACGAAATAAATGTTGAAGAACGAAACCGAATCCGAGACACCTTTCAAACACGTAACCGAAACCGGAATAAATGTTGAAGAACGAAACCTGAACCGAAACCGGAACGTTATTTTCTTCGGTGTCACACTTTGGTACCTATATAAAAATATAAAGAATGATTTCAAAGCATATGTAAAAACAGATATACGCTACAAAAGGCGCAAATCATTAAAACGCTGAAGCCGCCCAAAAAAATGAACAAAAAAATAATGTCACAAATCATTGAAAAAAAAATTATTATAAGGTGTTTCAAAAAAATATGGCCCAGCATAGCCATTAACAGTTTTTTGCTCTCCTGAAGCAAGATTTCAAAACAGATATCAGGCGGAGCGAGGATATGTATGCATTCAAAAACCACAACTTACTAAGAAGGAGCAAAGCACATAGAAGGATATAAAGTATGGAAATGCAATATTTGATCCGCAATCTCTTTTTGCATCTGAGTCAGGATCGCAGGTTACAGTGCTGTCAGTAGAACAAGCCATCATGATTTCTTGCCAGCCTTCACCCGTAGCGGAGCGAAAAAGAACCAGTACTGCCTGGGGAAATGTTTGAAAGTTGTTGTTCCGATAAATAGCGGTTTCATCATCCAGATTTATTTTTCCAAACACCTAACAATAAAAATGAGATTTCTTATATGTAAGTATAATACATAAATTGAAAAATTCATAAGTCTTAACATTTATTCGTTTCCAGTTTAAGCATAAGAGATGTAACTATAAGGGACGTGTTGGGAATTTATAAACAAAAATAACACGAACTCCCTTATTGCAATGAAAGTCCACAAGACATGGTTGTAGAAGAAATGTGCGTTTTAATTTCACCAATATATGATGGAGTTTATCCTATCTTATAACTTTAAACGATCTAACCTTGTATATTTGTACATTTGTATATCCAGACTATCTCGGGCCCCGCTTGACCGATTTGGATGAAATGTTGAATATGGATAGTATGGTTTCTAAGACTATCCACTTGGGGCGGGTTACATGGTTGCCACCTATCTTTTTTTTTTTAATTATGGGGCAACGTATGGAAATATGGGTTTCAAATGAAGGTATTTTCAACCGTATTCCAAATATGACAATTTCAGGCAGGGTAACCCCTAGTGCAGCCACCTAACTGCGTGTTTTTTATTTTACCTTATGAATATTTGTATATATGTATAGCCAGACAATCTCGGGAACCGCTTACCGATTTGGATAAAATTTTGAATATATATAGTATGGTTGATTCTAAGACTATCCACTTGGGGGTTGCCACTTGGAACGGGTTACAGGGTTGCCACCATCTATTTTTTTTTTTTTAATTATGGAGCAACATATGCCAATATAGGTATCAACCGTATTCCAAATATGACAATTTCAAGTAGGGTAACCTCTAGAGTTGCCGCCTTACCGCGTTTTATTTATTTTACCTTATGTATATTTGTATATCCAGACTATCTCGGGAACCGCTTGACCGATTTGGATGAAATTTTAAATAAAGATAGAATGGTTGATTGCAAGACCACCCACTAGGGGGTTGGCACTTGGGCGGGTTACAGGGTTGCCACCTATCTAATTTTTTTTTTTAAATTATGGAGCAACATATGCCAATATGGGTATCAAATGAAAATACCTTTCAACCGTTTTCCAGTAGGGTAACCCCTACAGTTGCCATGTGACCGCGTTTTTATACCTTTCATAAACATGAAATGGTATTATAACTTTGGTCCGATGTTTGTAAGTATGAGAAAAAGAAGAGATAGACCCATCAATAAGTATACCGAAATGATCAGGATGACGAGATGAGTTGATTTAGCCATGTCCGTCTGTCCGTCTGTCTGTCTGTCTGTCTGTTTGAACGCAAACTAGTTCCTTAGTGTTTGAGATATTTGGCTCAAATTTTGTATGCGGCCACCATTTTCCAATATAGGAATCATTTGTCGGAACCAGCAAGATCGGACCGATATTACATATAGCTCCAATACAATCGATTGTTCCGATAAACGGATTTTGGGCTATAACTCCTGTAATTAAACATGTAGGAATGTGAAATTTTGGACGTGTTGCTATTTTTATATGTGAAATATCGATGTTGAAAATCATCGAGATGGGATAAATATTTCACATAGCTCCCATACAATCGATTGTTCCGATAAACGGATTTTGTGCTATAACTCCTGTAATTAAACACGTAGGAACGTGAAATTTTGGACGAGATGGGATAAATATTTCACATAGCTCCCATACAATTGATTGTTCCGATAAACGGATTTTGGGCTATAACTCCTGTAATTAAACACGTAGGAACGTGAAATTTTGGACGTGTTCCTATTTTTATATGTGAAATATCGATGTTGAAAATCATCGAGATGGGATAAATATTTCACATAGCTCCCATACAATCGATTGTTCCGATAAACGGATTTTGGGCTATAACTCCTGTAATTAAACACGTAGGAACATGAAATTTTAGACGTATTGCTATTTTTATATCTGAAATATCGATGTTGAAAATCATCGAAATGGGATAAATATTTCACATAGCGCCCTACAAACGATTGTTCCAATATACGGATTTTGGTAGATAACTCCTGTAGTTATATAGGTAGGAACGTGAAATTTCGTAACTATTGCTATTTT
The DNA here is from genome assembly GCA_964058755.1 of Campiglossa producta. Taxonomy (NCBI): domain Eukaryota; kingdom Metazoa; phylum Arthropoda; class Insecta; order Diptera; family Tephritidae; genus Campiglossa; species Campiglossa producta. The sequence continues at coordinate 1,361,431 of CAXKVI010000006.1, forward strand.
AGAATGTGGAATGTCGTTGTCAAAAATCAATGAGATTGGACCAATATAACACATCTCCCCCATATAATCGATAGTTCCGATAATTTCGGTATGAGCTTAAGTTAAATTCACACAGGCCGTACTAGGATCAAACAGAGAAAATCGTGACGCTTATTCATGAAAGGTATTTAGCCTTCGGCACAGCCGAAGACATCTTTCCTTACTTGTTTTATTTTACCTTATGCATATTTGTACATATTTGTATATCCAGACTATCTCGGGAACCGCTTGACCGATTTGGACGAAATATGGAATATAGATAATATGATAGTATGGTTGATTCTAAGACTATCCACTTGGGGGTTGCCACCTGGGGCCGTTTACAGGGTTCCCACCTATCTCCATTTTTTTTTAATTTTGTAACAAAATATGCCAATATGGGTATCAAATGTAAGGTATTTTCATCGACATGCCAACTAAAATATTTTCAAGTAGGGTTGCCACCTTACCGCAGTATATTTGTATATATGGACTATTTCGGGAACCGCTTAACCGATGTGGATGAAATTTGGCATATATATATGTTATGTTTAAAAACTAAAAAATACAAAATAGTACCATCACCAAACAATGATCATCGTCATACTAATTAAATAAATATTATAGACATAAAATGCAAGCTACTGCGATGTTTTGTGTGTCCTATTTCTTCTTTACCGTATTATCTCTTTTTTCCAATTTTCAGAAACTCTCTAGTGTGTATCACGCTCTTCCGTATTTGTTGCGATCTATTATCTTTGTGTTTGTTAGATCAGCGGAGTGGCCACTTGTCGTGATGTGTTGTGATAAGGCCGTTGCATTTCTCTTTTTTGTATGTCACTTTCGTGTTCTTTTAGTCTGACGTTTAGGCTACGTTTCGTGGTTCCTATACATGGGACTTTTGCACTTTGTAGTACAAACCAACTTTTTAAAAAATGAAAACGAGTTTTAACCGAGATCTTGAACTTTCGCTCACAATGGTCACAACAAGACTGACTTTATTTAGTATTATTAATTAATATGAAAGTTTACAATTTGTTGACCTACTTATTGTATTTGCTGATTTATGAAAGTTTACAATTTGTATTTGCATTAAATTCGTTGTCTGCTATTATTTTCTTTGGTTTTCCTATTTTTGCAAAATGGTCTTCGAGTTGTTCGATCATTGTAATGGGATTTCGATCATTTAATGGATATGCTGCTCCAAATTTTGAAAATGTATCTATTATAGTTAAAAACCGAAATCCTTTCATTACGTACGTGTCTACGTGAATAATTTGATTTTTATCTAATGGAGTTTCAGTATAATGGAATTTAGGTTTGATTGGATTCCTGTCGTACTTTCCTTCTTTGCATATGCCGCATTGATTAATTACTATTTGAGACAATTCCATATTTTTTGGGTAGTATATTTTATATTTTATTTGATTATATGTCTCCTGTATACCTGAATGCATACTTTCTTTTACGTGGTAGAGGGATATTTGTTTAATAGCTTCAACTTCTGTCTCTAGATCTTGTGCTCTGTAAGTGCATTTAATAAATTTAAGCTGGTTATCATTTGAATACATAAAAATTAGTTTTACCTGTACTATATTATATTTATGATCGCTAAGCTCAGAAAATATTCCTATATTTCCTTTCTTTATATATATCTTCTAAATATATCACCCATATTTTCAAAATCATTTTCAGCTATAAATATTTGCTTTTTTCCGTGAATTATTTTCAATTCTTCAGTTTTATTGTTAGTTAGAATTATTTGCATTCTATATTTATTTACAATTTCTTCCTTGATAGGAAAATAGTCACCTAAATTTTCTTGTGCGGAATGAATAGTACCAATTGTTGCATCATCCTCTATGTTATCGATTATATTCAGATCGGAACAATCGTCTTCCATATTTTTGAAAAAAAAAATTCTGAAGTCGAACTCTCTTTTTCGTTTATCTCATTTTAAATGTCTAAACGACTTAAAAAATCTGCATTTTTATTTTCTTTACCTTTTAGGTATTCTATCTCACAATCATATTCTCACAATCATATTCTCCTTGTTTTTCTCTAGTTCACTAAAGATTTCTGAGACTGCTTTGACATCTTCTTGTAAAGAAGTACTAAATATTAATATGCCATCTAAATATACGACACAAATTTTGTTAATGTAGTCTCTTAGGAGGCTGGACCATTTTTTAAACCAAATGGCATCCTTATGATTTCATATTATCCGTGTGGAGTGACAAATGCAGTTTTGTCTCTATCTTCTTCTTTTACTAATATTTGGTGGTACCCTTTCGCTAAGTCTATTGTAGTAAAGTATTGAGCTCTTCCTAACTTATCTAAGATTGAATCAATATTTGGTAATGGATATTTGTCATCTATTGTGACTTCGTTTAATTTTCTATAATCCACTACTAACCGATATTTCCTTTTACCAGAATTGTCAATTTTTTTCGGTACTACAATAAGTGGGCTAGAATATTTTGATTTACTTTTTCTTATAATACCCTGCTCTGACATTTCTTTTATTTGTCTCCTAACTTCCTCTTCATGTTGTGGTGGGTATCTATATAACTTTGAAATAATTTGTTCACTTGTAGTTGTTTTTATTTCATGCTGCACGGCTGTATTCCCAGCAAACACACTACCGGTAATAATGCCGTATTTATCAGAGAATTTTCCAGATAAGTTTTCAGTTAAAAAGCATTGGACTCGGGATAGAATTACCCTATATACTTCATGTACATGTGAATTATTCAAGTACAATAGAATATACGAACACTGGAATTTAGCAGTAGTTTCTTTGGTATTTTCCAGGTTTTATAATAAAACACTACCTGTAATTTATTAGGGAGTTCTTCAGTAGTTTTCATGAAAAATACTGGCATTTTCCTTAAAAGTTAATTGTAATTTAGGCCAAAATATGGCAACAAATACCGACAGTTTACAGGTGTTTTACATATAGTTATCGTTATCTTTCATGATTAATTTCAGGTATTTTACTTGATAGCTGTTTGTAGATAACGGGTTAATATGCCTTTAAATACCTACATACATACTTACTTTTTGTGAGCTCCATATTTTAAATTAATGACGAATCTATTAATTTTTTTTATAAAAAATTTAGTATACGTCTTTTTTAATTATGTATATAAAAAAGGAGGATTTAAACAAAGAACTATTTAAAATATCTTAAGAGCTAAAAATCAATTAATATATAACACAGGGATTCTACAATAATTATCTGCACTGAATGATATTTGTGCGGGGCCACATCCATCACGCCACAGCTTTCCGGAAGGACCGTCAACGGTCTTTTGCGTAGCAGTTGAAGCATGTACGGTGGTCATCAAACCTTCAGCAATTTCGAAATTATCATTGACACCGCCCTTCGAATGTGGGGATGCCTTATCGATGGTGGTGAAAACGCCAGTAGATTCCGCAACATATTCGGCACCAGCGCTACATAGCCCAGTATATATTGGCGGGGCCACGCACGCAAAATAAAATAACTTTTCGTCCTTTGACGACTAGTGCTCCATTTTCAGCTGAAACTGACTAAATGAAAATTTTTGAAAGATCAATTGATCGTTCTGTGTATAGCCTACTTCTACGTAGACTATATTTAAAAAAAAAATATTGGCAAATATTAAGTATTTTACCGAAACTTTACTGAAACTTTTTTTTTCGTATGACGTCGTATTATTAAAGTAAAAACCAAGTAGATTACATGGAAAGTACCGAAAAACTACTAAAAAAATACCTGGAACATACCTTATATCTAGGTTGGTAGTTTTTAAGGAGCGTTACCGAAATTTTACCCAAACCTAATTTTTTCGCAAGACGTCGTATTATTTAAGTAAAAACCAAGGGAATTGCATGAAAAATACCCAAAAACTACTCAAAAAATACCTGGAAAATACCTTATATGAGTGGCTCGGTGCCAACCTTGCCTAACCCTCAATTTAGTAATTTCCTAAGAATTAGTGACAAAGTTAATAGGTAATTAAAACTTAAACAGCCTAAGGCTAACCCTCACAATCTTTATTATGCGAAAAAAAACAATATTTAAGAATGAGAATAGTTTGGAGTATTTCTAAGTAGTATAGCATAATAGCTCCATATAAAAAATTTCTAGGGTAGGCAAGGATAGCACTGAGCCACTCATATCTAGGTTGGTAGTTTTTAAGGAGCGCTACCAAAATGTTACCAAAAACTTATTTACTTTCGGTTCATTGGTATTAGTGAGTTCGAATTTTTATGATTGTGTTAGTGAGTTTCGGTAGTCGATGTTGGCAGGGTTATTTGTTAGTTTATCACCTTCTTTAAATAATAAATTTTTAAACCTTTTGAGAATTTTACTAACTGCCTCATATCCCTCTGGGTTTAAATGATTTAGTTTTATTCCTCTAAGCTTTTCGTCATTTGCTTCTAGTGTGCAAATTTCGTTAAATGCATGTGGTTTATTTAAAATTAGCGATTCCTTGTTATTAAGGATTAATTTTCCCTCCTCAACATTTAGAATTGCATTTAGATAATTCAAAATATCAAAACCTATGATAAAATCATAATTTCTTCCTTTTAATGGTGTCATTTTCCACCTTATTCGAGCATTTTCCGGCAAATTGAATTTTTCAGGGGCTTCTGTATGAGCTTCATACTTAATAGTATCCTTATTTGCTTCTTCATCCCTTAGAAAATTGACTTCAATATTATCCACTTCCATTGGCTCAACATTCTGCCTTCGTTGTCCTGATCTATTATCTTGGTGTCTTCTTTGTAATGAATTATTTTCATTATGCTCCTTATTTTTTAGGAATATATTGGAGATTTTGTCTAACTTGACCCGAATAGTTTTTTTGAATTTGCCCTTGATTTGTATTATTTTGTTGAAAATTATTTTTATAAAATTTTGGGTCTACATTATTTGATCGGTTGGGGTATTGTTTGTTAAATCTCCTATCATCCCTAAATACCTTCCTATATTCCGGTCGAATACATGTATCTTCGAACCTTCTCCTTATTAAAACCCTTAAAATTTCGTTCAGATTCGTTTCTTCATAAATTTTGTCTAATAAAGTTCCTTGAGTCATTTCTTTGATGGTGTAAACTAATAGGCTGTCCACGTTAGTTAAGTCTATGTAGTGGTCACCCCTAAAGTAAACTGTTAGTTCGTCCTTTTTGTATGTGATGTACTGTACTTCTATTACGAGTTCGTTTACTGAGTTTACTTTTAAGTTAGAAATTAGTCTATAAATGTGGTGCGGCTCCACATGGGGCCTATATCTCAGTTTTAGGGTTTCTTTGATTAGTTGCCAATTATCTGGCTCTGGTATGTTAATAATTACATCTTTCGCCTGACCTTGTATAGTTTTGTAAAATATATTACGTACCGCTTCTTTCCTTAGGATTTCGTTATGTATTGTTGTTAAGAAGTATTCGACGCTGCAGAAGAAACTGTTTATTGTAATCTCTCCCGTTCCCGTGAATGTTGGTAGGTTATTAATGGCATTGAAAATGTTTTCTCTCCCATTGTTATCTACTGTTTGGTTATTCTGCAGTTCCAAATACGCCATTCGTAGTTGCTCTAATTGCTGTTGCCGCCTAGCTAGTTCTTCTACTTGGTCTACTGGAGGCATTGTTGTTTGGTCTGTTGACATTCTTATTGAGTCGAATGTTTTTTGTCGGTTTCGCCTTCGAATTATGATGGATTATTACTTTCGTCCTTCAAATTTTAATTATGCTGGATTTATACTTTCGTCCTTCAAATTTTAATTATGATGAATTTATATTTTAGTCCTTCAAATTTTCGATTAATTCGTATCACTGGACTTGGATAAGTTTTTATTTTAATATTTTTTTCTTCTTTCCAAATCCTATCGACTGCGCCACTTTTGTACTTTGTAGTAAAAACCATTGCGTTATTTCGCAATTGGACAGGAAGTCGTTTTTTGGCTTCCTGTTTTTGTTATTGAATTCATGAATTTATCTATGTCATTGCTAAATGAGACATATGAACTAGGGAGTTCATTGACTTTATATGTAACTTGGGTGATTCCTTGGAAACTGATATATTTGTGTTCACCGACTTTAATGTCAAAAACTTATAAAAAACTGACATTTTTTAAATAAACTTATAGGCAGCTTTATAGATCTCATCGAGTCATATAAATTAAGTGAAAAATTTAATCACTTAATAGCATGGACTACTTTTAAAAACTCAAAAAAGAAAAGAAAAAAAGTTACAATTTATAGTGTCCCGTCACACAATAGATCGTACTAATGGTCGCGGTGTAATAAGGCCTTATAATAATACTGCCGTCATATTAAAGAATGTGGGTATCTACATTCTAGGTCAAACCGAAATATTCAACAAAACGTGTTTATATCTGGGCTTTTTGAGATATTTCATTTTTGCAAAAAAAAACATTGATTTCGGCTTCTGTATATGGGAAACTGTAGATACTGCAATCTATTCAAAGCAAAATTTGTTAGAAAACCTATTCAAAGCAGTATTTACGCAGATACTGCTTTTTAGTAGGAAAGGCACAATCAAAATCAATACCCTGCAGTCAACTTAACTAGTTTTATACTAATCAAATACCAGTCAGCTAGGCGGCTTCAACTAGTTCGAGTTCTGTAATTTTTCCATATTAGCAACTGGTATTTTTAACACGACGATGTCCTACGAGATGGCAATTGTCCTCCTCTGCATCAGCACCATACCAATTGGCTGACTAGTCAGCCTCTGCATCAGGAATATACCAGTTGATATACTTGTTATTATACACATCAGTATCATACCATTTAAGATACTAGTTCGTATATACGTCAGGATCGTACCAGTTGAAAGAATAGTTCATATATACATCAGAATCATACCAGTTGGCAGACTAGTTCATATATACATCAGAATCATATCAGTTGGCAGACTAGTTCATATATGCATCAGAATCATACCTGTTGACAGACTACTTCTTATATGCATCAGAATCATACCAGTTGACAGACTAGTTCATTAATGCATCAGAATCATACCAATTAACAGACTAGTTAAAAAAATCATCGGAATCATACCAGTTGTCATACTAGTTCATATATGCGTCAGAATCATACCAGTTGATATAGTAGTTCATTTATGCATCAGAATCATACCAGTTGACATATCAGTTCATTTATGCATCATAATCATATCAGTTGACATACTAGTTCAAATTTGCATCAGAAATATACCATTTGACATACTAGTTCATATATGCATCAGAATCTTACCAGTTGACATACTAGTTCATATATACATCAGAATCATACCGGTTGACATACAGCTCAGTCTATGCGGCAGGACATACTAGTTCATATATGCATCAGAATCTTACCAGTTGACATACTAGTTCATATATACATCAGAATCATACCGGTTGACATACTGCTCAGTCTATGCGGCAGGACATACTAATCATTATGCCCATTCAGATCGTACCACTTGTCATACTAGTCCACGAATTTGACATTCATTCCAGTTGGTATACTAGTCGGTCTATGCACCAGTATCATAGTCAGCCTCTACATCAGCAATATACCAGTTTATTCTTTAGAAAGCAGCGACTATTTGTATTTACCCAAACACGAAAAAGCATCTGTGAATTACAAGGTAAAAAAGAAGCAGTTACAAGAGAAAAAGAAAAGCAATTGTCCTCTTCTGCATCAGCACCATACCAATTGGTATACTAGTCAGCCTCTGCAGCAGCATTATACCAGTTGATATACTAGTTCATACACAGCCAAAAATAAGCTAAAGGCTCTGAGTTCGATTCTCGGTAAAGTTAACACAAGTTTTTTTTTCTATATTTTTTAAATTATGTTGTTTATTGTATTTTTAATTTAATTATTGAATTCTACTTGCAATGGCTCCTTTCAAATTCCGCGTTCGTCAAGTTTGATTATATAGGTGAAGGCCCAATTGCAGTCAACTTTGTAGGATCCACTTTCATACAAAGTTTTTTAAATGTAAAGCGAAGCGAAATTTTTGCAAATGCTCAAAAACGAGTCGCGCATTTGTCAAAGTTTTATGTAATTGGGGCTTTGGGGTTATATTTTTAGGTAAGGTAAATTAAGGTTAAGTTAGTCGTCCACTGCGGAGTTCCGGACCCACATATGATATATAGATAAAATTAAGTCTTATTTTTACATCAAAAAGAGTCAAAGTAAGACTGCTTTCATGCTGGGCCATACACTCGAGTTAATGGAGCATTGGTAGAGTTAATTTATATTGTTGTTGTCAATATACTCAAGTTTATGCCGCAACGTAAAAAAAAATGGCGGTTATATACCAACAGGTTGTCATAACCTCTAACGAGACTTTTGCCGAACTTCTCTTCCAACTTATAGTGTGCTGCTTTGATTTTTTCCCTATGAGTTGGCGGGACTAGTTTTTTTTTTAAATTTAAAAATCTGTGACTGTTCAAACAGTTGAATGCAGTTAGGTTAGGTTAGGTTAGTTGCTGTCGCAGAGGCACACTTAGGCCAGTTTTGAAAAGCCCGTTGTGATACCACCAGCACTAGGAAAGTCAGTCCCGGGACCCGGCGATTTGGAAAATCCCAGCGGTCTGGTTTAGACTATCCAGGAAGGGAACTCCCAAAAAGCGCGTTCCCGCGCCGCTTAAGGCCGGGCAGTTGTAGATGAGGTGCTTCACCGTTTCCTCTTCCTCATCATCTTTGCAGCTCCTACAGCATCGTCGATAGGGCACCCCTTCTGCGTGCCTGCCAATAAGGCAGTGCCCAGTTAGAACACATATTAATACTAAGATTTCTCTCCTTCTTAGGGCGTGAATGCCTCTAGATCTTTTATGATCCCATTTCGGCCAGGTTTGTTTGGATGTCCGGCAACTTGGGGATTGTTGCACCTTTCGTTGGCTTGGAGTACACACTCCGTCAAGCCAACGAAAAGTAGCAACAATCCCCAGGGTGCCGGACATCCAAACAAACCTGGCCAAAATGGGATCATAAAAGATCTAGAGGGATCATAAAAGATCGGAATGCAGTTACAGAATTTCCATTTGATTTTCAGAAAAATACAATTGACATTCAGAAAATTACAATTGATATTCAGAAAACTTTCTGAATATAAACTGAAAAAGGTGTAGTATGATTTCAACCCGAGTTTCATACATACTTGCATACTAGTACGAACCAGGATTTTTCTGACTAGTATTATTTCGCCCAGCAAATTATAGTTGTATACTAGTATGTTTTCTGATTAGATTGGCATTGATTGGTTTAAGGGTAATCAGCAAAGAACTAGTATAAAAACATCCATAAAATGTATAGTAAACGAGCTAGGTGTCTGCTGAGTAGTTTGGAATTGATTAGTTTGAAGGTAGCCAGAAATTAACTAGTATGAATACACCACAAAATTTTTAGGCGTAGAACTATATTGTTTGCTGAGTAGTTCGACATTGACTGGTTTAAAGGTGATCAGAAATTAACTAGTATGAATACACCACAAAATGTATAGTCAATGAACTATATTGTTTGCTGAGTAGTTTGGCCTTGACTGGTTTGAAGCTAATCAGCAATGAACTAGTATAAATACACCACAAAATGTATAGTCAATGAACTATATTGTTAGCTGAGTAGTTGGACATTGACTGGTTTAAAGGTGATCAGCAATGAATTAGTATGAATACACTACAAAATGTATAGACAATGAATTATATTGTTTGCTGAGCAGTTCGACATTGACTGGTTTAAAGGTGATCAGAAATGAACTAGTATGAATACACCACAAAATGTATAGTCAATGAACTATATTGTTTGCTGAGTAGTTCGACATTGACTGGTTTAAAGGTGATCAGAAATGAACTAGTATGAATACACCACAAAATGTATAGTCAATGAACTATATTGCTTGCTGAGTAGTTTGGCCTTGACTGGTTTGAAGCTAATCAGCAATGAACTAGTATAAATACACCACAAAATGTATAGTCAATGAACTATATTCTCTGCTGAGTAGTTGGACATTGACTGGTTTAAAGGTGATCAGAAATGAACTAGTATGAATACACCACAAAATGTATCGTCATTGAACTATATTGTTTGCTGAGTAGTTCGACATTGACTGGTTTAAAGGTGATCAGAAGTGAACTAGTATGAATACACCACAAAATGTATAGTCATTGAACTATATTGTTTGCTGAGTAGTTTGGCCTTGACTGGTTTGAAGCTAATCAGCAATGAACTAGTATAAATACACCACAAAATGTATAGTCAATGAACTATATTGTTTGCTGAGTAGTTTGGCATTGACTGGTTTAACGCTAATCAGCAATGAACTAGTATGCATACGCCACAAAATGTATAGTCAATGAACTAGAATTTTCGCTGAGTAGTTTGGCATTGACTGCTTTTAAAACTAATCAACAACGAACTGGTAGGCATATGCCACAAAATGGTTAGTCAATGAACTAGTATGTTTGCTGAGTAGTTCGGAATTTGACTGCAGGGTAGTTTCCTATTGATGAACTAGGGTAGGGTATCTACAGTTTTATAATAATAATAAGTAATTATTAAGCACAGTATGCAGATACGTTACTCTCGAACACCAAAAAATTGATTCTATCCTACTAAAGAACGTGGGTATGTACATACTGCCATTAATAAAAGGGGCCCATCATCAAAAAGCTGAGACTCCTATTTAAAAAAGCAGTATCTACAAATAATATTTCAGGAAGGAGTAGGAAACCGGCTTTTATTTCAACCTGTTTCCTATTAAAAGTGTAGATACTGCGGCATTTTGGTACATACCCACATTTTTTATTAGGATTTCTGGAAAATTTATGTAGATACTGCAAATGAAGTAATTTAAATCAGCAATAACTTTATATAATATTATTAAACAATTATGTTTGCTTTTTATGTGCAATTCTTTGTACTTTAACTGTCAATTCCTTGTAGGGGAAATTTAAGCAGTAATTTTTTAAATATGTATTAGTTTTGTTTATTTAAAGAACATTTATTAAAAATGTTCCAATGTTCTTGCATTATTATTACACTCCCCGGCTCAAAAGCTCGTATGGACCAAAATATTTAATGTTATAAACTGACAACCCCTTACCACTGGTGGGGGGAACTAACTAACAACTAATTGAGTAGTTTGTAAGACGACTAACTTTATTCACATATTTACAGAGGTTTATATACAAAATCTTAAATCTATGTTCCTGTTTAATTTTAAGTGTTTGTGTGAAGTAACAAAAGAGCAATTAAAAAAGGAACTGATTCTAATCATAGTTTTTTCAATCAGTTGGTCTTTGTGAATTTCATTGCTCTTTTATTACTTCTATGTATTTCTATTTTGGAGATTAAAAATATCCGTTTGAATACCAACGCTAGCTGATCTAGCATATCATTGATTTATAAATGTTTGTGTATAGCAAATCGTTCTTGTGTGTTCTATCTGTTTTAGGAATTAGGTTCAATGATCCCTACTATTAGTGTAAGTGTGTATGTATGTATGTAGCTTAGCATATTCATTGAACATACTGCCACGGGAAAAAATAGATATGTATTTATTTTTATACCCAGCTGTACTTGTACACAGGGTATTATAACTTTGTTAGGATAACGGTTGGTTGTACAGGTATAAAGGAATCGAGATAGATATAGACTTCCATATATCAATATGATCAGGATCGAAAAAAAATTTGATTGAGCCATGTCCGCCCGTCCGTCCGTCCGTCCGTCCATCCGTCCGTCCGTCCGTCTGTCCGTTAACACGATAACTTGAGCAAATAATGAGATATCTTCACCAAATTTGGCATGCGTACTTATTTGGGTTCAGAATAGATTGCTATTGAAAATGGGTAAAATCGGACCATAACCACGCCCCTTTTTCGATATCGAAAATTTCGAAAAACGTATAAAATGAGTTAATTCAATATTAGAAGCAGCTACAATGATAAAATTTGCAATATGTATTGATTTAGATGTTCTAAGGCCGATTTTATAAAAATTTTTGAAAAGGGGGCGTGGTACTGCCCACGTATATTTGAAGAAATTTTAAAATTTTGACTCTTAATAACTTCAGAACAGTTTATGCTAGTATAACGAAATTTCGTAGAGGACATACTATTGTTGTGGTAAATTCAGCTATAGAAAATAAACGAAATCGCTTCGCGACCACGCCTACTTTTTCATAAAAGTTATATTGAAAGGAGGTGGAAATATTGAAAAGTCCATATCTAATTAACTGATTTCGCTATAATAATATAATTTGGTACATACATCAACTTTCATATTCTTTACATAATTTTTTCAAAATTTTGGAAAGTGGGCGTGGCACCGCCCACTTATGAGTTAAGCAATTTTTATTAATTTTAACACCATTAACTAAACAAAACAAAGAATAACAGCATTTTATGTGCACAGCTGGGTATGTAATGTTCGGTTTCACCCGAGCTTAGACTTCCTTACTTGTTTACAATATTTCTTTCAAATTAAGTGGACTGTATTAAATATTTTCTTAAAATTATTTAAGTGCTTATATATATTTCTAAAACTCATTTTAGCGCACACTTATTTTCGTGTATATATATTTTTGCGCTAAATGATAAACAATGAATTACTTTTTTATAAATTTTTTAATTATGTTCTTTTGACTGCTTGTGTGCATTTGTAGCACTTACAACAAGCAGGGATATATTTTGTTTGACTATAAATGTAACATAGTAAAATAATTTAAAAATATGTGCATATGAATGTGCATAGGAAAATATTTGTAATTTTGTGAATATTTATATACGTTGTGTTACGTCCAAATGTGCATAATTGTTTATGTATATGTAAAAATAAAATAACATGTTTAATAATAATTAAACATCTGGCGGCTAGCAATGACCGTATGACTTTGAAATTTTTTCATGCAATTTAAGTATATGTTTTAAAAAATCAATTATTAAAATAAATAATAATACTTATTAAACTTTGCCTCCGCCTTTATCCCGAACATAGGGTTTGAAATGTTCAATGTTTCCCCTCTTCAATATATCACCATATTTCATCTCGTGGGAGTCTTGCCGTTCCACCACTTTTAATACCACCAATTTTTCTTCCACCCTGTTGCAAAAATATTCCACTCTTATGCGATATTATAGGATTAAAAGCTGCTTTCTGGTGTTTTCTTTTTCGAACTGTTGAAGATGTAGCCTTTGCAACAGTTCGTATATATCTGCGATACCTTCGATTGATAGGACCTAGTGCAGCGGTGTTTATAACATGCCTTTCCTTCCACTTTGTGTCGGATTCCTTGAGCTTCTTCCTTTTGCTCCACTTTTTGCTTTAGTATAATAATTGTTGTCTCCAATTCTGGTGCTTTTTCAATATTCGTTTTGCTTGAAGGAGAGCCATTTACTTCCTTTTGTTCTACGTTTTGCTTTTGTGCTTTGTCGGTATACTCTTCTACAATACCATATGCTGCTTTTGGTATACCACATTTGATGTCAGCATCCTTTCCAAGAGACTCTCTAGCAGTAAGAAATCTTTGGAATCTATCAACTTCATGTGGTTCGATCGGACAAACGAAGTGATATTTTGAATTCTCTTCTGGTTTTGGTACATCCACTAGTGCACTAGTAGTGTCGGTGTGTTGAAATTAAATCAACTAATTGAGTAGTTTGTAAGACGACTAACTTTATTCATATGTATATTTACAGAGGTTTATATACAAAATCTTAAATCTATGTTCCTGTTTAATTTTAAGTGTTTGTGTGAAGTAACAAAAGAGCAATTAAAAGAGGGACTGATTCTAATCATAGTTTTTCGATTAGTTGGTCTTTGTGACTTTCATTGCTTTTTTATTACTTCTATGTATTTCTATTTTGGAGATTAAAAATATCCGTTTGAATACCTGATCTAGCATATCATTGATTTATAAATGTTTGTGTATAGCAAATCGTTCTTGTGTGTTCTATCTGTTTTAGAAATTAGGTTCAATGATCCCTACTATTAGTGTAAGTGTGTATGTATGTATGTAGCTTAGCATGTTCATTCATATTCCCATCCAATTTGGATTTTCAATACGCGTCCACCTATATAATTAACTCCCTCGTGAAGGGTGGATACCTTGCCGCGGTACGAGGGCTTAAGTCGATAGCCACAGGGCTACGCTGCCCTTGTGATCATAGCTCCGTACGGCACTTCATCACGAGAGCAGGCTAGCCTCTCTGGCGCGACGACAAAGATCTTCCCCCTCCCAATCCAGGGTGTGATGCGAAACCGTGCCCATTGGACGTTTGCAGCCGGGAGGCAAATCGCGGCTGTATTTGAACGGAGCCTCTGTGATACCGGGTCGCCTCAGAGAGTAGGCATGGCCTTACCGCGATACGGGGCTCTGCCGCGGCGGACGACATATTTCCCCCTATATTTTCCCCTAACGTATCAACAACCTCCACGGCATGCGCCTCACCGCCACCAGCGCCAACTTCGGTTGAGGCTTGTTCTTTTGCATCGCTATTGTTCGCGCTGTCTAGCGCACTCACAAAAATTGCCAATGTACCGGAACGTGCCAGTACTGCCATGACAATCACCACACGCTATTACACTCTAAAGCTCCTCTATTCGCTCAAAAAGAGGTGCCGCAGCTTTTGGCGCACCTTTCGGAAACCATCACGGTATTGCCAACCGTCTCCATATATTTACATGTGGGGCAGCGGAAGATTTTGACCCGGGGTCTGCAAAAGGCTTGCAATAGTTGGGAATCACTGGACATTTCTCGATGCAGCCGTATGCTGCAAAACTACACTTGCCGGGAAATTCACCGGTGAGAATTTGCGAAAGGCAGCGAGAAAATACCGATGTACGCCTTGAGAAGTCAGTCTTTGGCTGTCTACCAACCGCTGCGCTTCCAGTCGTCATCGCTTTCATAAAGGTATTTTTCTTTCTTCAAATTTCCTTTTTTTTACTTCTTTAAATTATTGTATATGTTTGCATAAATTCATATATATCCTCAAATAGCTATAGCTTGAACTAAACTTATTTAACCATATATATGTATATACTACGAAAAAAAACACTTTGAATTCTGACTCTGTTTTTTTTTCCGACAGTGTATAATCGTTGAAACTTAGATTTTACTTCAACGATTTGCTAGTTAAAACTCTTTTAAAAATTTCACTGAACTTTTAACAATTTTTTGCAAAGGAGTAGGTAGTTTCCACCCTTAAAAAGGTTCCCTATGTACAGTCACTTCTCAGAGCAGAAAACCCAGGACATCGCCATGGATCTCTGCGCAGTGGAACCACCCGGGGTTTTACCTCGGCCAAGGACTGTCACTTTCAATGTAACCCTGTTTAGTATGTTTTGTCCCATTCCGAAACTATCATCCTCCCCCCTTGCATCAGGGCTGCAAAATATTCTATTGTTACGGGCGGGCGTTGAGCCGAACCCCGGACCAAAAGAATGGATATGCAGTGTCTGTTGCAAAAAGATATATATTAAACGGTCGCATTCTGTGCAATGCTTCTCGTGTAAGAGATGGCTCCATAAATCTGGATGTTCAGGGCTTAACCTTAACATCCACAGACCCCGTACTTTCTTTAGTACTTTCGTGGCCCCTTGTTGTTTGCGCCCTCGGGCGTCCCGCGGTAAGCGCCGTTCAAGGGCACCCCTACCGCCACTTTCTAGTAGCAATACTAATAGTAATAATAATAATGTCTTAACGACTAGCAGCACTTCTGCTATACCCGCCACACAAACTCCAGACTGTTGCTCGTGTCTTATGGCGTCAACATCACGCGCAGCAGCTCAACACTCTCGCTCCCACTAGAGCAGTTTATACATGAGTAACTCCGAGCACCAGTCTCTCTCTGTTTCTATATCACCCGCCTATGGTTAACTCGACATCGACCCCACCGGCGCACTTCCAAATCTTACAGCACAACTGTAACGGATTAACTGGTAAGATCGCAGAGATAACTAATTTGATGACGCAATATGACATAAAACTTGCCGCAGTCCAAGAAACCAAGCTCAGTCCTAGGTCGGACCTCATTACCTATTATAACATCCACCGGAAAGACCGTCATAGAGTAACAGGAGTTCTGGGAGGTGGTCTAGCGTTCATAACGCACAACTCTGTACAGTATCATCTATTTGATACCGACATCGAAGGAACGGATGATATCTTAGAAAGCCAAGGTATTACCATCCGTACAGGAGATGTCGATCTGCAAATCATCAATATCTACATACCCCCTGTCTCAAGTTGCCCCACCGGTTATCACCCCGACATTAGCTTGCTATTACGAGGAGATAACCGCGTGATCCTGGGCGACTTCAATGCGCACCACGACATGTGGCACTCAAACTTGCCAGCAGACAATAGGGGGCATGTACTTGCATAACAAATAGATGATACGGCTTTCTGTACATTGAACGGAGACGCCCCAACGAGAGTATCGGGTAACTGCTATAGTTCGCCAGATATTTCTATCGTAAGTGCAGGACTATTGAACAACACCAATTGGCGACCCATACTCACGTTGGCGTCTGACCATCTCCCAATAGTCATTACCATCGAACGACCGACGGACTTTATTACACCTGAGCATGGTACATATATTACCTTTACCAAGGCGGACTGGGACAGTTTTCAGGCATATACGGACGCAAAGGCGAACGAGACTTTCGCAACATCATTGACTCAGCCTCTAAACGCTTCATTCCTGCGGGTCGAATATCTCAAATAAGACCAAATATCCCCGCGGAGGCAGCGGCCATGGCTAGAGAAAGAGATGAAGTGCGAAGTCTCAATCCCGCAGACCCCCGTATAAGGATCTCAACGCGGAATTTCGTAGGTTGGTCGATAAACATAAACTGGCCAAATGGAAACAACACCTAGAGCAATGCAACCTCTCTGATGGTGTTGGCAAATTATGGACTACGGTCAAAGCTCTATCTAATCCAACGCAACACAAGGATAAAGTAGATATTACTTTCGGTGACAGGGTGAAGAAGGACCCTAGGGGATGTGCGAACTCCTTCTGTAGACAATTTGTACTACATTCCCCGCCCGATAGAGCTAAACGTAGAATCATGCGACAGGCGCGTAAATATAAAAACCAAAATACGCCCATTGTCATCAGACAGGCTAAGCCCTCAAAATCCATCGGCCCCGACGGCATTGCCATGAAGATGCTGAAACATCTAGGCCAGGAGGGACACAAATACTTAGCGGCTCTATTCAGTCTTTCACTGAACACTTTCGTCATTCCTGAAATATTCACAACAGGGTGAGTTGGACGGAATAACGGTGGTATGATTTAGAGCTATGGCCCGGGCCATGATAAGGAGTTGACTTTTTTTTGGAAAAGGGGTTATGGGATGTCGATACAGCTCGAACCCATAACAATAGGTTTAGTTAGGCCCCGCTGCGTATAGGGGCATATTTTGTGTTTAAAGAGTTAACTTTTTTTTTGGACAGGGGTTATGGGACATCGATACAGCTCGAACCCATAACACTAGGTTAGCTAAAACCCCGCTGCATATAGGGGAAATATTTTTCTTTTGTATGCCAAACACTGGCATGGCGCTGGGCGGGTAGCAAATTTTTAATGCGCCGGTGGTTTTATCTGATGGGCAGCTTTCTATATGCCCTGAAGCAAGACCAAAAACTTGCTTCTGCTTGCGTGGTGCTATCTATATGTTGGTTAATTGTGCTGGTATGGCGATATGCGGTGTAGAAGATATGTCAGTGGCAGATGCGCGTAAATTAATGGATGTAAATTATTGGGGAAGCTATAATTGCACGCGTTATGTACTGCCAAAAATGAAAAAAGCTGGTGAAGGAATTATTGTGTCGTTAGCTGCTCTATTTGGTATTTATGGTTATGGACCATATACAGCTGCCAACTATGCAGTTCGTGGTATGGCTGAGACAATTGCAATGGAAACAAGGCATCTGGGTATCACAGTAACGTTGGCATTACCTGCAGATACTGATACACCCGGTTTTGAGAATGAAAAAAAAAAAACAAAACCGAAAGCAACAAAGATCATATCAGGTGGTGGCGGCATTACCTGCAGATACTGATACACCCGGTTTTGAGAATGAAAAAAAAAAAACAAAACCGAAAGCAACAAAGATCATATCAGGTTGTGGCGGCTTAGCAGATCCACAAAAAGTAGCAAAATCCATACCTAATGATGCTTTGTGTGGCAATTTTATCTCGATATCAGGCGCGGAAAGCTGGGCTCTTACGCTACTCGGCGGTGGTCTTTCCCGTTGGGGTGTTTTCTTTCAAAATATTTTACATTCCTTATTATTGGGTCCGCTTCGAATTATTGCTTGCTTTTTACACTTGCATTTTGAACGCGTCGTTAAGAGTTGGGCGAAGGCAAAAACCGCCCGATGTGGTATTGGAAGCCGCAATAACTGAGGTGAGTTTGCCAAAGTGGTCTAGAAAACTATACTCCTTTATAGCTTAAAAAATTTACTAATAAATAATCCCTTTACTTCATAGTATTTCACCATCACGCCATTGTTTAAAATTGCCAGCAAAGGTATGATTTTATTGACCCTAAATCCTTGTGATCGGGCCAGGAGACCGATATTCTGTTTCGGATGCTGCACAACTTTATACGCTAAATGAATCAATGGATACATTACATTTATATTGCTCTCACCGGCTTACAACATGGAGGCGTAAGGGTTAAACGTATTGCAGAGAGTGAATATGAGACAGAAATGAATTCAATCGAATCGGGTGAGTGGTTCTTTAATTAATTATCCCAAGTCCGGACGTGTGACATAACCGTGGCTACCAACACGTTTTTAGGGACAGCCCAATAAAATTACAACAACCACATGAAACTTGAAACTTTGATTGCGTGCTCCTGAGGCCGAACCCCGTCTTTTGAGCTATATCACATAATTTTAGCTAATTGATTAGCAGTTGACCCCTAAAGGAAACAAATACCGTTTTTTTGATGGTTGGGTAAATATTCACCCAGAAAATGTTTGTTTACAACTCGACAGTCGATAAAAGCAAAATCCCAGCGAACAGTAACGCAAAAGGCTAACAATGTTCGTTTATTTTTTTTTTTGCTTAGCTGTGATTGTACACAAATTTTGACGTCATTTGACAACAAAAAAAAAAAATTCTCAAATTACATTACAGATACGCGGTTGTCGGAGTGCGTGATCTGTAGTAGTTGGTTCATGAAAGCTCTGTACACTTTTTTATTATGTGGTGGGTTTTTATGTTTGGGCGATGTGCTGCTAATTTGCTGTGGCACATTATCATCTTCTGTGGCAGATCGGTTCGTCCGTCTGCAGTAGGGTTTCTGTTGGCCTCGTTAGCAAGTCTAACGAGTGCATTTGCTTGTTATTGGGTTTATTGTTGTGATTGGCAATGGGTTTTTGCGGTGGTCAGACCGCGAGGTTCCCTAATCCTGAACGAATAAGAAGTGGAATTAGGGATATGGAGAAGTGGAATATTACTCCCTTCCGTCATCCTCGCTGACGGGTGGAAGGAGGACCAATTTTGCGATTGGTCTGGTAGTTCGGCCCCGTGCGGTGTCTAGTTCGACGACTCGAACTCGATTATCAGGTCCACGATGTAAGTTCGCGATCCGTCCTAGCCTCCATTCGTTGGGAGGTAAGTTGTCCTCCTTTAGGACAACCAGGTCCCCTTGTTTCAAGTTTGCTTGAGGATGTTTCCACTTGACGCGTTTCTGCAGCTCGGTGAGGTACTCGGTTTTCCATCGTTTTCAGAACGTTTGGTGTAACGCCTTGAGTTTCTCCCATCTGTTGACGAGTGAGGCACGGTTCTCGCTGACGTCGATTTCCGGGGGGGGGGGGGGGGGGGGGGGCTAATAGATGTCCTCCAACCAGAAAATGTCCTGGGGTAAGTGGCTCCAAGTTGGACGGTTCGTTGGATGAGGGCGTTAGTGGTCGCGAGTTGAGACATGACTCGATGCGACATAGTAGGGTGCTAAATTCCTCGAGGGTAAATTTATGATCGGAGGCGATCTTTTTAAAGTGGGTTTTGAAACTTTTTACCCTCGCCTCCCAGAGTCCACCCATATGAGGGGCCCCAGCTGGTATAAAGTGCCAGGTCAGGGTTTGGTGGCAATAGTTGGAAAGGGTCTGGTTGCGGGCGTCCGCTAGAAAAGCCTTGAACTCGGATCGGAGAGCTCGAGAGGCACCGACGAAGTTCGTTCCATTATCGGAATGGATGTTTTTTGGACATCCTCGTCTGGCAACAAACCTGTCGAAGGCTGCCAGGAACGAGGCGGTACTGAGGTCACTGGTGACCTCTAGATGAATTGCCTTGGTCGTAAAGCATACGAACAGGCAAACGTAGCCCTTTGACATGCGACATCCTCTGCCGCTGTAGGACTTTATGTCAAAGGGTCCGGCGAAATCTACCCCGGTGTTAGTAAATGCCCGGGAAAAGGTAGTGCGTGCGGAAGGAAGGTCCCCCATTAATTGGCTCGGTACTCGGTGTCGAAAGATGGTACAGACCTTACAGTGGTGGATAATAGATCTAATCATGTTTTTCACCTTTGGAACCCAGTATTGCGTGCGGATAAGCCGCAGCATTACTTGGTTTTCTCCGTGTAGGGAGATCTTGTGGACAAACTGGACCAGAAGACGGGTGAAATGACACGCGTAAGGGAGGATAATTGGGTGACGTTCGTTATAAGGCACGAAGGACCAAATGTTACGGCGGGCCCGGGTAGTAGCGGGGTTGCTCGCGCGTAATAAAATGAAAAGAGAAAGAAGAGGAAATGGCAGCGAGTGAATAAATAATAAAACACTGTATTTCAACTATAGATACAATTTAACAAGTGACTTTCTTTATTGAGTAGAATGTACAACCTTAATTATTGGAGAATTAAGGCGTACAAGTAATATTGTATGAAAATGGATAAATAATATTTTATTTTATTGGAATTCTACTTTTGGAAATTGGTCTTACCTGGAGTGGCTGCTGGTGAAGTGCTTCGTGATCGACAACAAAGTGAAAGAGCCTTCAGATAAAACGTAGCTCTGTACCGCCGCCGAATGCCTTCTTTCGTAGGATTCGAAGGGGTAAGAGCTGTTATCGGGCGAAAAGATAAAAAAAGTCGCGCGGGCAGATACTAGTATCTATTACGAGGGGCGACCGATATATTTAGACCGATGGTCTAAACATGCCGGCCCCCTTGCGATAAGCAACATTAAAAGAAACAAGTAAGGAAAGCTGTCTTCGGCTGTGCCGAAGGCTATATACCTTTCATGAATAAGCGTCACGATTTTCACTGTTCGATCCCCAGTACAGCCTGTTTCAATTTAACTATATTTACTATACACATTACACATCTTTGTTATAATTTAAAAAAAAACTTACAAAATAATAGGATCCGAGTTATCGGAACAATCGATTGTATGGAGGCTATATATTATACGTGTTCAATTGTACTGACTTACACTATACACATTACATATGTAGAAAGTACTAAAGGTGAAATATTTTACGTTCCTAACTTTTTAAATGCGGAAGTATTGGCCAAAAAACCTTATATCGGAACAACCGGTTGTATGGGGCTAAATATATGTTATATTTACCCGATCTTCTTGATTTTCCTCTACACACTACATAAATTGAAAGTACTCAAGTTGCAAAATTGTATGTTCCTAACTTTTTAATTGCAGAAGTTTTGGCCAAAAAAACCTTATATCTGAACAATCGGTTGTATGGGGGCTATATGTTACATTTGCCCGATCTTGTTGATTTTCACTATATACACTACATAAATAGAAAGTACTCGAGATGCAAAATTTTACGTTCCTAACTTTTTAATTGCAGAAGTTTTGGCCAAAAAACCTTATATCTGAACAATCGGTTGTATGGGGGCTATATGTTACATTTGCCCGATCTTGTTGATTTTCACTATATACACTACATAAATAGAAAGTACTCGAGTTGCAAAATTTTACTTTCCTAACTTTTTAATTGCAGAAGTTTTGGCCAAAAAACCTTATATCTGAACAATCGGTTGTATGGGGGCTATATGTTACATTTGCCCGATCTGGTTGATTTTCACTATATACACCACATAAATAGAAAGTACTCGAGTTGCAAAATTTTACGTTCCTAACTTTTTAATTGCAGAAGTTTTGGCCAAAAAACCTTATATCTGAACAATCGGTTGTATGGGGGCTATATGTTACATTTGCCCGATCTTGTTGATTTTCACTATATACACTACATAAATAGAAAGTACTCGAGTTGCAAAATTTTACGTTCCTAACTTTTTAATTGCAGAAGTTTTGGCCAAAAAACCTTATATCTGAACAATCGGTTGTATGGGGGCTATATGTTACATTTGCCCGATCTGGTTGATTTTCAGTATATACACTACATAAATAGAAAGTACTGGAGTTGCAAAATTTTACGTTTCTAACTTTTTAATTGCAGAAGTTTTGGCCAAAAAACCTTATATCTGAACAATCGGTTGTATGGGGGCTATATGTTATACTGGTCCGATCTTGTCAGTTCCGACAAATGATTCCTATATTACAAAATGGTGGCCACATACAAAATTTCAGCCAGATATCTCAAAAATTGAGGGACTAGTTTGCGTTCAAACAGACAGACGGACAGACGGACAGACGGACATGGCTAAATCAACTCATCTCGTCATCCTGATCATTTCGGTATACTTATTGATGGGTCTATCTCTTCTTCTTCTCATATTTACAAACATCGGACCAAAGTTATAATACCATTTCATGTTCATGAAAGGTATAAAAATAGGAATCACCAGCAACCAATCCAAACTAAATATTTAAAATGAAACTATAACTATGTGTATGGTGGGATGACGCCCCATAGGCTCTCCATGGTAGCTGCTACAAATTGCCCTGTTGTGGATGAGAAAAGGATTAGTAAATGGACGTGGTTTTGTTATGTTCATTGCACCTTAAGATTACTGTCGTCCAATATAATATCTGGGGTGGATACCGCCTATTGTTGGCACGCCCCAGATATGATTAGGCCGAATATTGTGGCCTGGGCCAGTAGGCCGTTGATAGTGGATGGCGGTGTGCCGTTCAGCATGAGGCTGGCGTACACATCGGCGCCTAACGTGAGGCGCACTGGTGAGGCGCGAAAGAACTCGGGGTCAGCCAGCTTCATAAACTGAAACGGCACCGCAACTGTTGCATCAATGGATGTCGTCGGGTTCATCCGGTGGTGACGTGCGACGATCGTGGCTTGGGTTGTGACCCTTCTGCCCACCCCAAACTCTCCTCTCAGAACTAGAGTGCACCTGATCGGCCGAGTCCCCCCAAATCGTTCCAAGTCGAGCTCGGTAGCGAGCTCGCTGTCGATGACCGAGGTGGGTGAACACGGGTCGATCAGGGCGCGGACAAAATGTAGTCTGCCGTTGGACTCAATACAAACGGACGCAGTTGGGGCGATGGCGACAAACGATCGCAGGATGATGTTGGAGGTGGGCGTGTTGGCTGCTCGACCCGACCGAAATGCGGCGGGAAGATTTTTCTGGCGGACGAAGGTTTTGTCGGTGACCTTTGTTGCCTTTGTTGCCTTTGTGGCCGGATAAGGTGCCGTCCGACCCGCTGTAAGGCGTGATGAGCGGAAAGGACGCGTTTCCGCGTCACCCCGTCTTACCTCGGTGGGACGGCGAGATGGTCGGAAAGGACGCGTTTCCGAGCCACCAGGGTTCACCTTACCGGGCCTGTGCAGTGGTCGGAAAGGACGTGTGTCCGAGCCACCCTTTTTCTTGTCCTCTGTCGGGACTGGGTCGCGGCGTCTCCACTGCTCGTGCCGTAGTAGCGGTCGGAAAGAACGGGTTTCCGAGCCGCCGAGCTGTGGAGTGCCCGTCGGTGCTGACCATATTGCCTCTTCTTCTTCCTCTTCCTCTGCGACTTGCTCTGCCCAGGATTTCGTGGTTTCTGTTATGGCTATTGATAGGGCGCCATCAGAAATTTCTCCGTCTTCTTCGTCTTGCGGCGTGTATTTCGATGACTCGCCTCTCACTCCATCGATGTGGAGTGTGGTATGGTGTGGCTCGTCACACCGGTAGCAGCGGTCCTTGCACGGACATGCTTCCGGGCTGTGGAATGGCGACAGGCAATTGGGGCAGTACTTGTGGATAAGTACTACCCGCAACCGCTCTTCAGCCGCCATCCGACGGTATTGCTGGCAAAAGCGGATGCCGTGGTTATTTCCGCATAAGCGGCACGGGATGGCAAAAGGAGGAGACCTCTCCTCAGTGTTATCGCGTGTTGCGGTGAAGCGAGTCATTCTAAAATAATAGTAAACCCATTAGTACCTGTGGGTGGCTTGTGTGCCCTTATAGTTGGGTGGCTTGTGTACCTAATCCCGTATCTTTAATTTTTTGTATGAATTTTTCCTACTTTGGGCATTTTTTTCGCTTAATTTGGCATTTGTCTTTGTCAATTTCCTGCCACCCAAGGGAACAGGAGGTAGCTGGATTGACACTTAACTACGTGCCAAAACTTCGTAAAACAAGCGCCCTTTGAGGTAGAATTTAATGTTTATTTTGGCCATGCATGATACTAAATTCATCATTTTGTGTCTAAATTTGTCAAATATTATTGAATTTTAGTTCAGTGGGAACTTAGATTTGTATGGAAGACAAACGCCAAATTTGCACTTATTTTTCTTCGGTGTACATGTACTATCACACTTCAGTTAGCAACTTTGGTGAGGTGTAAATGTACGATTACATTTCAGTTACCAATTTTGGTACGGTGTAAATGTACGACTTTATTACACCTGAGCTTGACTACGGTCAAAGGTCTATCTAATCCAACGCAACACAAGGATAAAGTAGATATTACTTTCGGTGACAGGGTGAAGAAGGACCCTAGGGGATGTGCGAACTCTGCACCTGGCTTGTCATCAACATGGCTTCCGTAAGCTGCACAGCACCACCACCGCACTCAATGCCATTACAACTCAAATAAATAGCGGCCTAAATCAAAACCAACCAAATCACAGGACTGTGTTAGTGGCACTTGACCTGTCGAAAGCTTTTGACACAGTCAACCATGCCACTCTCATAAAAGATCTGTTTGAGACACAGATACCTGATGGTTTAAAGAGATGGACCGCTAATTATTTGAATGGACGGCAGGCGTCGGTTAACTTTAGAAACGCTACATCAAAACCTAGACGTATTAGACAGGGGGTGCCACAGGGTGGTGTCCTATCCCCGACACTGTTTAATTTCTAGCTATCGAAGATGCCCCCACCACAAGAGGGCGTCTCCGTCGTTTCATATGCCGACGACTGTACAATAATGGCGACGGGGAAGGGCCCCTATACTGATGAACTCTGTACGAGAATCAATGGTGACCTCTGCGACCTTTCCAGGTTTTTCACTGAGCGAGATCTGACAATATCTCCGACAAAATCAACGGCGACGCTTTTTACGACATGGACGCACCAGGTGAGAAATGAATTAGACATTTTCGTTGATGGCACTAAGCTACTAACTGTCAGCCACCCAAAGTTATTAGGGATGACACTGGATAATACTTTCTCATTTGCTGGTCATGTGTCTGCAATGGTCTCAAATGTACGTGGTCGCAACAAGATCCTCAAGGCACTTGCCGGCAGTACTTGGGGAAAAGACAAAGAAACGTTGCTGACTACATATAAGGCCATTGGCCGACCAGTCTTTGACTATGCTGCACCCATATGGTCGCCTAATGTACATAACACCAACTGGACGAAGTTACAAGTCTGCCAAAATACTGCCATCAGAACTGCTACGGGATGTCTCCTCATGTCTTCCGAGTCTCACCTCCATCAGGAGGCAAAACTGCTCAATGTAAAAGAGCATGCGGAAATGCTGAGCAGGCAATTCCTTCTGAACTGCCACAAGCCAGCACATCCAAACAGTCATCTTTTGGACATAGATCCGCCCCCGAGAGACATAAGGAGACATCTCCGTAAGCATTATGATGAGATCCGGCATCATATTACCTTGCCGTTTGATCTGCAGAATCATAAGCGGGCTCTAACCGACATCCACACCGAGTCGGTAGACACTTTTGTCGGATCTCTACCTGTGCATCCCGTTCTGAACAGTACTCCACCGGATATTGCTGAAGAAGAACGCACCTTACCAAGGGAGACAAGAGTGACCTTGGCACAGCTTAGGTCTGGATATAGTGTAAGGTTAAACTCCTACTTATCCAGACTTAATGATACAATCTTAAATACATGCCCTGCATGTGGTAGGACCCCCCATGATACTCTACATCTCTTCAATTGTTCATCTGAACCTACTCTTCTAACCCCTCTGTCCCTCTGGACAAACCCTGTTGAAACTGCACGTTTCCTTGGACTCCCCTTAGAAGAGCTTGATGAATATCTTCGGAATGATCATACACTCTAGACAGGGCAATGCATTGTTAACAACAACAACAACAACAACCCTTAAAAATAATCTTAAAAATTTAGGGAAATTTTTGAAAGAGTACAATTTGTGATGGTAGCTCTGTCCCGATCTGATGCATTAAGTTTTGTTGCATGGCCGATATGTTTCTGACCTGATCAATATATGGTTGCATGTGAAGTATCTTCCATACTGTGTTCTCAGGATACGTGATGCTGCTAAGATTTGTAGTAGCGGTGTATGATACGTGCATTGAAGATGAATAAATTTGGGGTCCTTGAATTATGACTGACTTGTGTTTGAGTGTGTAGACGGGGCCAATTTTTATAATACCCGAGCCCTTTAACGTTAGCTGGGAATGATTTGCTCCACACGCGACATTGATTCGAGTGGGATACTCCAACGCGTCCAGAGATTGTTGTGCGTCAGCTGTTTTATCGGTGCGTTGTCTTCTACTGGGGCTACCGTGCAGGTGTTCCCTGGATTGTTGTTGAGCAGAGACATTTCGCATTGACAAGCGCCTGAGTCTGCGGTGAATTTTGTCTGCACGTTCAAGCTTAACACCTGGTTCTCCTTTATTGTAATGCACTCTCGCCACTGACTTTCTGTCAATTTTATATATTGATCTCGATGCGCGTTGAACTGATTATAATGTTTGAAATCGGATGTGGTTTAAGTACTTCCCAGGTTTCTGGATCACATAATGGAAGTGACATTTCGAAGATAACGTGATCATCCGTTCTTCCGCCCTTCACTTTCATAATCTTGTAAAGTTGTAAGAGGTTGTTTTAATCAACCGTAGCGATGTCGGTAGATGGTTGCGAACTCGGGTTAGTTCTGCTTGAAGTTGCGATGGTGACAGTAACGTTGGACTGATTTTTCCGTGGTGCGCATCTGTATTGATTATTCTTGACCGAATTCTATGCAGTCTGGCTGATAACAGTGCTAGTTGCGTGGGCAATGCCCAGCCGAATTTGAAGAGGTCTGTTAGGTCCCTGTCCGTCTACTCCTTGCGGATCCATGATGCCACTTGCACTATTTGCGCATTCACAATATGGAACTTCTGTTTGATGTTTTGCACCTCTTGTTTAAAGATGTTGAGCGTTGCATCAATAACTGAAGTTTGATTATTGAGTAGCTTGTATAAATGGTTGTCATTTTGTCTGAGTGTATTGATCGTGTTCGACATCTCTTCTGCATAGCTGGTGTCCAAAACACCGAACAATGAGTTGGCAATGTTTCCGATGAAGTTGACCGCGCCCCTTTGGATCGTGTGAGAAAGCTATTTTCTTCAGTTAGTTCTTTGATGTCGGCTTTCAAGGTGTCTACTACGTTTTCGCAGGCCGATTTCAGCATTATGGTATCGCATATCACCTTAATGTCTTTGTTCCATTGATTAAGCGTGCTGTTTCTTCCCAATATTGCAGCAGATCGTAGTAGGAAATTATTTTCCACTCAGAGCGTGACATTTCCATCTTGGTGATGCCTTCAAAGTGGATGCCGATCTTGGTGTCGAATTCTGTGGTTTCGATGTCTGCCGAAAACACAAGTGGAAGTGCCAGCAGAGCTATTATCATTGTTGTCCGGTTCGGTGACCTTGATGCCAGACTTGGCTGGCTGCCTGAGGGTTGGGTTTCCGTTTCCCCATCTTTAAGCCGTGGAATTGGAGCGAGGTATCTGATTGCTCGCTTCAGCTCTCCGGAAGCTGTTTTGACATCTGCCACTCTGGTTATGTCATCTGGACCCTTATACGTTTCCACTATTCTCCTCCTTGAGTACCACTATGTCCCCTAGTTCTATGTTCGCCGTCTGTTTTTGCCATTTGTTCCGGTACTGTGACTCGTTGAGGTAATCCCGGGACCATCGTTTCCAAAACTCGTGTTTCAACTGGGACACTAGCTTCCATCTTGTTTCTAGGTTGAGCTTGGCAGACGTGGCTTGTGCATCAACTTGTGCTGTTAGTGGTTCTCCTATCAGGAAGTGCCCTGGAGTAAGTGCCCCAATGTCGTTCGGATCATCTGACTGCTGCCTCCCACAGTCCAGAAAAGTGTTGCGCTCTTGGGGGGATAAAATTGAATTGGATTCCCCTTTTCCCGCATTCGTGGATGATTTTTTCTTGTGCCTCTGGCGAATGTATTGCCGAGTTTAACTCTGGGAGTTTTTTCTTAGCTCCTACGGAATTGGTGGCATTGTCACAGTACAGGTTTTGACAATGACCTCGCCTGCCGATGAAGCGCTTGAGGGCCCCAATGAATGCCTCGGTGGTCAAGTCACTCACTAGCTCTAGGTGGACTGCCTTTGTAGTGAAGCAAACGAACACCGCAATATAAGCCTTGTGCGGCCTTTTTCCACGAAGTTTGTAATGCACTGTTATAGGGCCGCAACAATCTATACCGCTGTTTATGAATGGTCGAGATGGTGTGACCCTTCAGGAAGACAGGTTTCCCATGATCTGGCTTTGCCTTGCTGCATGTGACGCATCGATTCACTGTTGCTCGTGCCATAATTTTTCTTTTATCTTTGTATGGTAGAAGAAGTTGGTGTTTTGAGTCGTATGCCAATGATGAAGCCTCTAGTCTCCCTCCAACCCGTATCAATCCCTTTTCATCCAAAAATGGTGCGAGGTTGGACAAGTTGCTAGGCCGCTGGAGCTCCTTATGATGTTTCAATTGTTTGATTTCTTCCTTAAAGTCTGCCGCTTGTATTTGTTTGACGATGTGCATTAGTGCTAGATCCAGTTCTGCTGTGGTTAAGCTTCGTGAAGACGGCTGTGCTGCTATTTTGTTTTTAGCATGCGTAATGAACCATAGCACGTAAGCGATTAAGCGTTGCAGCCGGTGAAATGAGTTGCCGTGATTCACCTTGTAAACCATCTCAGTTTCTTCTACCGATGTGACCAGTGATTTTGAGTGGTTGGCCTTTACTTCTATATCGTTCTGGTTGTTGGAGGCTGGGTTGAGACGTTTCGGTCAGACTGATTCCTTGCCATGCAGAAATAATGGTCCACCCGAGCTATAGTGCACACTCTTTAAATGACTTTGCCACATAACTCCAAGCGGGGTATTGTTTGTTTTTTCAGTGGAGCTACCCTTGACTTTGCACAAAATAACCTTGTCATGACGGTGCCTTCTTATAGCGTGGCGCGAATATAGGCCGTGGCTCCATAGGATTTTTCTGATGCATCCGAGAAAATGTGTAGTTGCATGGTTTCCGGGAGTCCTCCCTTAAATATGTGCCTTGAGATCTGGAGTGTTTTTAACTCTTAAAGATCTGATCTGAACGTGAGGCATCTTGTATGTAGCTCTGCTGGAAGCGCCTGATCCCTATCTAATTATAGCTCCCATAGCTCTTGTATGAGTATTTAGGGCATTACCACAATTGGAGACAGTATTCCTAATGGGTCGAAGAGTCTTGCTAGGTCTGACGTGACCGAGCGTTTTGTTATCCTTTTTACTTCTTCTATATTGACCTTGACAGCTAAATGGTCCGGCTTTGGGAGCCATGTGAGCCCCAATGTTTTGAGAGCGGCAGTCCTTGTGTTTTCCAAGTCCAGATTAACCTCTAGATCTCCTTCTGCTATATTTTGGAGCAGTTGAGGGTGGTTGGCGCTCCATTTTCGTAGATTGAAGCCGTTTTCCTTCATGACCTTTAATAGTTGTTCTTGTATGAGCATTGGTGTGGATATGTTGTCTGCTCCGCCTAAGCCGTCATCAACATAAAAGCTGTCGGTTAGAAATTGAGAGGCTAGCGCATATCGAGAAGCATTTTCGGTGGCAATTTGTTGCAGACATTTCGTGGCTAGATATGGTGCTGACCTAGTTCCATATGTGACCGTGTTTACCTGATAATATGTTATTGGCATGTTGGCATCCTTTCGCCAGATTATCAATTGAAACGGCCGATCTTCTGGTGCTATTAAGATTTGACGGTACATTTTTTCGACATCAATGGTGAACACGAACCTTGGCATTCTAAAACGAAGCAATTTTGAAAACAGATCGATTTGTACCTTTGGTCCTGTATACATAATGTCATTTAGGGAGTGACCGGTCGTCAAATACCACGCGGAGTTTTGCGGTTGTGCTCTCTGGTCTCAGTATACACCCTGCAGTCAACTTAACTAGTTTAATACTAATCAAATACTAGTCCGCCAAACGGCCTCAACTAGTTCGAGTTCTGTAATTTTTCCATATTAAAAAAAAAAAAAAAAAACTAATGGCAGCGATATTTCAACAGGTTATCATAACCTCTAAGAGATTTTTAGCCGAGCTTCTCTTTTCAACTTGTGGTGTGTTGCTTTTTGAGTTTTCCTACAAGTTGGCGGGACCTACAGTTTTTTGCCGACTCCGAACGGCACTTGCAAAGCAAATGAATTTTTTGCTGAGAAGCTTCTCATGGCAGAAATACACCCGGAGAGTTTGCCAAACTACTGCCGAGGGGCGGCCCCGTTTAGAAAAATTCTTTTTCTAAATAATTTTTGATGTTACATTTGCCGGGCATCGAACCGCCACGACTTGGTGTAGAAGGCCGAACACTTAACCGCTATACCACGGCGGCCGCCTTTTTCCATATTAGCAAGTGGTATTTTTAACACGGCGATATCCTACGAGATGGCAATTGTCCTCCTCTGCATCAGCACTATACCAATTGGCTGAGTAGTGAGCCTCTGCATCAGGGATATACCAGTTGACATACCAGTTCATATATGCATCAAAATCATACCAGTTGCAATACTAGTTCATATATGCATCAGAATCATACCAGTTGTCATACCAGTTCATATATGCGTCAGAACCATACCAGTTGACATAGTAGTTCATACATGCTTCAAAATCATACCAGTTGCAATACTAGTTCATATATGCATCAGAATCATACCAGTTGAAATACTAGTTAAAACAAGTAAGGAAGTCTAAGTTCGGGTGAACCGAACATTAAATACCCAGCGGTAATTTTCAGAAGGGGATAACAATGATATAGGCCCTAGGAGGATTTACCTAAAGTTTTTACTATCTTAGCTATTTCTCTTACGGAATTATGTCAATTTATGTGATTTTCGAAATTTTCCATATCGAAAGTGGGCGTGATCGGGAAGCGATCTAGTCCAATCTCATCACCTATATTGCTTGTATATTTGTGCCAAATTTCCTTAGTCGGAAGTAAGTCGAATATTTCAAAATGCCTCCCTTAAAGGTGGGCCTTGCCACGCCCACCTCTAACCATTTATAAAAAAATCATAATATAATAATTGGGGGTTCATCCTACCAAACTATATCATTTAGCCATTTCCGCTACCGAATTATGTCAATTTATGTGATTTTCGAAATTTTCGATATCGAAAGTGGGCGTGGTTGGAGAGCGATTTTTTCCAGTTTCATCAGTTATACTCCCAAGGATACTAGTATGCATGGTGCCAAATTCCATCGCTCTGTCGTAATAAGTTTAAAAGTTACGACCAGTCAGATTTTCACATATGCCGCTCTTAAAAGTGGGCGGTGCCACGCCCACTATAAAAAATTTATGAAAAAATCATAAGAGAATGACCAGGGGGATTCACCCATAAAATTATATAATTTTAGCCATTTCAGCTGCCGAGATATGTCAATTGTGTGATTTTCAAAATTTTCGATATCGAAAGTGGGCGTGGTTGGAGGGCAATTTTATCCAATTTCATCAGGTGTACTCCCAAGGATACTAGTATGCTTTGTGCCAAATTCCATCGTTCTATCGTAATCAGTTTAAAAGTTACGACCAGTCAAATTTTCAAAAATGCCTCCCTTAAAAGGGGGCGGTGCCACGCCCACTATAAAAATTTATGAAAAAATTTTCAGAGAATGACCAGGGGGATTCACCTATAAAATTATATAATTTTAGTCATTTCAGCTGCCGAGATATGTCAATTTGTGTGATTTTCGAAATTTTCGATATCGAAAGTTGGCGTAGTTGGAGGGCGATTTTATCCAATTTTATCAGGTATACTCCCAAGGATACTAGTATGCTTTGTGCCAAATTCCATCGTTCTGTCTAAATAAGTTTAAAAGTTACGACCAGTCAAATTTTTAAATATGCCGCCCTTAAAAGTGGGCGGTGCCACGCCCACTATAAAAAATTTATGAAAAAATCCAAGGACTCAAACCGAAACCGAAACCGTAACCGTAACCGATTAAAACCGATTCATTTTTCAAAACCGAAACCGAAACCGTAACCGTTATTTTGATCTGGAAAAGAACGAAACCGAAACCGTTTCAAAAGCCGGAACCGGTTCCAAACGGTTTTGAATTTTTTTAATGTATCACTTCTTTAAGTGGGCACAAACAGGTACTCTGAAAACTTTCAGGGAGGATTGTCGAGCAAGGTTACAAAATACGCGTTTTAACCTTAGTATAAAAATTCTGAAAGAGGAAATTTGATTATAGTTGAATGAAGCGACCGAAAAAAATTTACGAGATACGAAAACGAAATGTTCAGGCTTGACTCAGAAAGCACCACTCATATTAATGTTTTTGGCGATTTATACATTTCATTTAATATTTTTCTAATAAAAAAGTAGAGTTAATTCTAGGAATTTGTTTTGCGTTAATAAAATTTATTATTATATTAGAGAAATCCCATCATGGCAGCAGGAAAAAGTTATGAAAATTCAGATCTATTTCGAAGCTACATAGGTACTTGACTATTTTAGTAGTAAAATTTATTTTGTTTGTGTTTTTATTTGGTAACCGAAACCGGAACGAAACCGTAACCGAAACCGAAATAAATGTTGAAGAACGAAACCGGAACCGAAACCGAAACACGTTGCAAAACCGAAACCGTAACCCGAACGTTATTTTAATCGGTTTCAGACCATGAAAAAATCATAAGAGAATGACCAGGGGTATTTACCAATAAAATTATATAATTTTAGACATTTCAGCTGCCGAGATATGTCAATTGTGTGATTTTCGAAATTTTCGATATCGAAAGTGGGCGTGGTTGGAGGGCGATTTTATCCAATTTCATCAGGTATACTCCCAATGATACTAGTATGCTTTGTGCCAATTCCATCATTCTGTCGTAATCAGTTTAAAAGTTACGACCAGTCAAATTTTCAAATATGCCTCCCTTAAAAGTGGGCGGTGCCACGCCCACTATAAAAATTTATGAAAAAATCATAAGGGAATCACCAGGGGGATTCACCTATAAAATTATATCATTTTAGACATTTCGGCTGCCGAGATATGTCAATTTGTGTGATTTTCGAAATTTTCGTCCGATTTCGCTCATTTTCAATAGCAACCTACCTTGTCCAGAAGTTAACCTGTATATAAAATTTCATGCAAATATCTCAATACACAGACGGACGGACAGACGGGCGGACATGGCTTATTGAACTCCTCTTTTCAGCCTAAGAACTGGAACTCTATATCTATCTCGATTATTTTGTGCCGTTACATGGGTATAAAAAGCATCAGAATCTTACCAGTTGGCATACTAGAACATATATACATCAGAATCATACCAGTTGACATACTACTCAGTCTATGCGCCAGGACATACTAATCATTATGCCAATTCAGATCGTACCACTTGTCATACTAGTCCACGAATTTGACATTCATTACAGTTTGTAATGCATCAGCAATATACCAGTTTATTCTTTAGAAAGCAGCGACTATTTGTATTTACCCAAGAGAAAAAAGAAGCAAACCAAAAATTTCAAATAATGTTTGCATCCCTGCAGTAAAAAAATTTCAATTGCAAAAAAACCTCTTGCTTATAAATAACTATTTTGTGGCAATTGTAGGAAATAGTGCATTTTAAGCACACTGAGGAATAACTAACGTCTAACTGCGCCACAAGTCATGCAGAGGAGTCCGAAAATATGTTTAATTTTTCGTTCGCTTCCGTCCTTTAGCTGGTAATTTCCAGGTGCTTTTTCGCACGTAAGCGATTAAGCGTTGCAGCCGGTGAAATGAGTTGCCGTGATTCACCTTGTAAACCATCTCAGTTTCTTCTACCGATGTGACCAGTGATTTTGAGTGGTTGGCCTTTACTTCTATATCGTTCTGGTTGTTGGAGGCTGGGTTGAGACGTTTCGGTCAGACTGATTCCTTGCCATGCAGAAATAATGGTCCCAGAGCTATAGTGCACACTCTTTAAATGACTTTGCCACATAACTCCAAGCGGGGTATTGTTTGTTTTTTTCATTGTAGCTACCGTTGACTTTGCACAAAATAACCTTGTCATGACGGTGCCTTCTTATAGCGTGGCGCGAATATAGGCCGTGGCTCCATAGGATTTTTCTTATGCATCCGAGAAAATGTGTAGTTGCATGGTTTCCGGGAGTCCTCCCATAAATATGTGCCTTGAGATCTGGAGTGTTTTTAACTCTTAAAGATCTGATCTGAACGTGAGGCATCTTGTATGTAGCTCTGCTGGAAGCGCCTGATCCCTATCTAATTATAGCTCCCATAGCTCTTGTATGAGTATTTCGGCCATTACCACGATTGGAGACAGTATTCCTAATGGGTCGAAGAGTCTTGCTAGGTCTGACGTGACCGAGCGTTTTGTTATCCTTTTTACTTCTTCTATATTGACCTTGACAGCTAAATGGTCCGGTTTTGGGAGCCATGTGAGCCCCAATATTTTGAGGGCGGCAGTCCTTGTGTTTTCCAAGTCCAGATTAACCTCTAGATCTCCTTCTGCTATATTTTGGAGCAGTTGAGTGTGGTTGGCGCTCCATTTTCGTAGATTGAAGCCATTTTCCTTCATGACCTTTAATAGTTGTTCTTGTATGAGCATTGCTGTGGATATGTTGTCTGCTCCGCCTAAGCCGTCATCAACATAAAAGCTGTCGGTTAGAAATTGAGAGGCTAGCGCATATCGAGAAGCATTTTCGGTGGCAATTTGTTGCAGACATTTCGTGGCTAGATATGGTGCTGACCTAGTTCCATATGTGACCGTGTTTAGCATATTGGCATCCTTTCGCCAAATTATCAATTGAAACGGCCGATCTTCTGGTGCTATTAAGATTTGACGGTACATTTTTTCGACATCAATGGTGAACACGAACCTTGGCATTCTAAAACGAAGCAATTTTGAAAACAGATCGCTTTGTACCTTTGGTCCTGTATACATAATGCCTTTTAGGGAGTGACCGGTCGATGTTTTCGCAGACGCGTCAAATACCACGCGGAGTTTTGGGGTTGTGCTCTCTGGTCTCAGTATACACCCTGTTGCAATACTAGTTCATATATGCATCAGAATCATACCAGTTGAAATACTAGTTTAAAAAAGCATCAGAATCATACCAGTTGTCATACCAGTTCATATATGCGTCAGAATCATACCAGTTGACATAGTAGTTCATACATGCATCAAAATCATACCAGTTGCAATACTAGTTCATATATGCATCAGAATCATACCAGTTGAAATACTAGTTAAAACAAGTAAGGAAGTCTAAGTTCGGGTGAACCGAACATTAAATACCCAGCGGTAATTTTCAGAAGGGGATAACAATGATATAGGCCCTAGGAGGATTTACCTAAAGTTTTTACTATCTTAGCTATTTCTCTTACGGAATTATGTCAATTTATGTGATTTTCGAAATTTTCCATATCGAAAGTGGGCGTGATCGGGAAGCGATCTAATCCAATCTCATCAGCTATATTGCTTGTATATTTGTGCCAAATTTCCTTAGTCTGAAGTAAGTCGAATATTTCAAAATGCCTCCCTTAAAGGTGGGCCTTGCCACGCCCACATCTAACCATTTATAAAAAAAATCATAATATAATGATTGGGGATTCATCCTACCAAACTATATCATTTAGCCATTTCCGCTACCGAATTATGTCAATTTATGTGATTTTCGAAATTTTCCATATCGAAAGTAGGCATGGTCGGGAAGCGATTTTATCAAATTACATCAAGTATGTACCCTGTTATGCTAGTATACCTTTTAGCAATTTCATCGTTCTACCGTAATCAGGTTAAAAAATTATGAAAAAATCTTAAGAGAATGGCCAGGGGGATTCACCTATAAAATTATATAATTTTAGACATTTCAGCTGCCGAGATATGTCAATTTGTGTGATTTTCGAAATTTTCGATATCGAAAATGGGGGCGTGGTTGTCGTCCGATTTCGCTCATTTTCAATAGCAACCTACCTTGTCCAGAAGTTAACCTGTATACAAAATTTCATGCAAATATCTCAATTTTTACTCAAGTTATCGTGTACACAGACGGACGGACAGACGGACGGACATGGCTTATTGAACTCCTCTTTTCAGCCTAAGAACTATCATATATGTGGAACTCTATATCTATCTCGATTATTTTGTGCCGTTAAATGGGTATAAAAAGCATCAGAATCTTACCAGTTGGCATACTAGAACATATATACATCAGAATCATACCAGTTGACATACTACTCAGTCTATGCGCCAGGACATACTAATCATTATGCCAATTCAGATCGTACCACTTGTCATACTAGTCCACGAATTTGACATTCATTACAGTTTGTAATGCATGAGCAATATACCAGTTTATTCTTTAGAAAGCAGCGACTATTTGTATTTACCCAAGAGAAAAAAGAAGCAAACCAAAAATTTCAAATAATGCTTGCATCCCTGCAGTAAAAAAATTTCAATTGTAAAAAAACCTCTTGCTTATAAATAACTATTTTGTGGCAATTGCAGGAAATAGTGCATTTTAAGCACACTGAGGAATAACTAACGTCTAACTGCGCCACAAGACATGCAGAGGAGTCCGAAAATATGTTTAATTTTTCGTTCGCTTCCGTCCTTTAGCTGGTAATTTCCAGGTGCTTTTTCGGTATTGGGTAAATACAAATAGTAGCTGGTTTCTAAAGAATAAATTTGATACACATAGAGTAAAATGCGGGAATTAAAAAGGAATGGAAAAGATAAAATAAAATTTAAAGTAAATAAATAAAAATTATAAAAAAAAATGAATTATCTTTTGGCTATTTTTTGGTTGAAAAGTAGTTAGTTAGTAGTTGGTTGACATCTTATGCAGAGGTAACCATAACTGTCCGGGTCCGGTCATCGTCGAACAAAAATATTTAGTCCGAGTAAATGAAAATTTACAGTAAATATACAGCACTAGTTGATTGGTAAGCAACTTAAAGTTACTTTTACGCTAGATACTTTTCCTGCAGGGATAGTACCATGTGGTACAATAGATCGTACTAATGGTCGCGGTGTAATAAGACCTTATAATAATAATTTAGTATGAAATGGAATTTTTCTAATTAGTATTTTTTCTAAAATAGATTAGACTTTTTCTGACTACATCTTTTTTCAGTTTATATTCAGAAAGTAACAATTTAGGGCCTCATTATGTATGACGAACGATAGCTCAGACGAACGATTTCTCTGCTGACAATATCGCCTACCCATCGCACTTTCTTTCATTTTTGTTTTTTATGTCAAAGAAAAGTCGAATATATTAAAAAAAATCTATGGAGCGAACGAAAATTATAGATAATGCGATGGCTAGGCGATTTTGTGAGCAGACGAATCGTTCTTCTGAGCTATCGTTTATCATACATAATGAGGCCCTATATTCAGAAAATTACAATTCATATTCAGAATTTCCATTGATATTCAGAAAACTTTCTGAATATAAACCGAAAAAGGTGTAGTATGATTTCAACCCGAGATTCATACATACTTGCATACTAGTACGAACCAGGATTTTTCTGACTAGTATGTATAGTCGAAGAACTATAATGTTTCTGAGTAGTTTGGCATTGAGTGGTTTAAAGCTAATCAGAAATGACCTAGTATGAACACACCACAAAATGTACAGTCAATGAACTATATTGTTTGTCGAGTAGTTTGGCATTGACTGGCTTAAAGGTTATCAGAAATGAACTAGTATGAATACACCACAAAATGTATAGTCAATGAACTAGAATTTTCGCTGAGTAGTGTGGCACTGAATGGTTTAAAGCTAATCAACAATGAACTGGTATGCATATGCCACAAAATGTGTAGTCAATGAACTAGTATGTTTGCTGAGTAGTTCGGATTTTGACTACAGGGCCCTAAGGTAGGTAGGTAGAAGTGGCTGCCGCAAAGGCACACCGAGGCCAGTAATAAAATGCCCGTTGTGATACCACCAAACACTAGGAAAGTCAGTCCCGGGGCCCGGCCATATGGAAAATCCAAGTGCTGTCGGGACTCTCCATATAGCCGAAACCCGGGACTGACACTCCTAACCGACACCGCTACCCCTCCTCGAACCATTTTGATAGCTTGATGAAGGCCATCAAGTCCTTTATGTCTAGCGACCTGGCTTAAGCTAACCAGGAAGGGAACTCCCAGAGAGCGCCTTCTCGCTCCGCTTAAGGCCGGGCAGTTGCAGATGAGGTGCTCCACCGTTTCCTCTTCCTCATCATCTTTGCAACTCCTGCAGCATCGTCGGTAGGGAACGCCTAGCCTAGAAACACCTATTAATATGGAGATTTCCTTCCTTTTTAGGGCGTATATGTGTCTATATCTTTTAAGATCGCATTTTGGCCAGGTTTGCTTGGATATCCGGCACCCTGGGGCTTGTAGCCATCTTTCTTTGGCTTCGCGGAGTGTATGCTCCTTCAGCATTAGCTTGCACGTGGCAAACGGCATACCTATGCGCTCTTTATCTTGAAGAATCTGCTTGGTCGTGCCCTGCCTGGCAAGTTCGTCTGCCCTACAGTTTCCCTCAATGTCCCTGTGTCCCGGGACCCATGTGAGGTTCACGCGGTTCTGTTGGGCCATCTCTTGAAGAGATCGACGACAGCTGAGCGTCAGTTCAGAGTTGAACGAGTAAGAGCCAAGGGATTTGATGGCCGCTTGGCTGTCGCTGAAAATACAGATATCCTGTCCGATGGTGCGTTCACCTATCCAAGTCACGGCGTCCATGATTGCTGAAACTTCAGCCTGGAAGACGCTGCAGTGATCAGGTAGTCTAAAGGAGAGTTCTAGGTCCAAATCCCTTGAGTAAACCCCTCCTCCGACTCTGCCGTCTAACTTCGAGCCGTCGGTGTATATAAAAGTGCCGCCATTAGTAGCGGGACAACGATCTATATTCTCCCAGTCTTCCCTGCTGGGAATGTTTATTCTAAAACAACAATCTCCGACTGTTGTGGTCGCACACCGATCTGTGCTCAGAGGGAGAAAGCTGTAAGATCTTAAAATACAGGAGTGTCCAATAGTGCTTGCGCCCCAGACGGACGTTTCCCTTAGACGCACAGCCGATGCTGCTGCTGCCCGGTACCCTTCCAGATCGAGTGGCAAAAAGCCAAGAATGGCCTGGAGAGCTTCATTGGGCGTTGTTCTTAACGCCCCGCTTATACAGATCATGCTCGATCTGTGGACTTTCCCTAACAGATTTAGGTTTGTTGCCTTTCTTAGCGCAGGCCACCATACCACGACTCCATACAGCATAATTGGCTGGATTATCGCAGTGTAGATCCATCTGCAAATTTTGGGGCTGAGCCCCCATTTTTTGCGAATGGCTCTTTTAAACGTGTAAAGTGCAATGCACGCTTTCCTCTGGCGCTGGATGACATTCTCCTTCCAGTTAAGCTTTCTATCTAGAACTGTGCCTAGGAATTTGGCTTTGTCAGCTAAGTTCAGGCGCACGCCATCCAGTTCTGGTAGGTTCAACGGTGGTATCTTGTACCGCCTGGTATAAAGGACAAGCTCCACCTTTCCCGGGTTGATGCTAAGTCCGCAGCGAGAGGACCATGAAGAAACTTCTCGCAGTGCTACTTGCATCAAGTCACACAGGGTATGTGGGAATTTGCCCCTATGTGCAATAGCTAAATCGTCTGCATATGCCACTAGCTTCCCGCCCCCCACCTTGTGTCTCGTAGCAGCGAGGTTACGGTGAGGTTCCATAGGAGCGGGGAGAGAACACCACCCTGAGGCGTTCCTCTTGTGACATAGCGTGAAAGATCAACTGTTCCCAGTGAAGAAACTATTTTCCTTCCCTTTAGTAGTTGATCAATTAGTCCAATAAGAGACCTATTTATGCCCAGGTTTGTTAAAGCAGTGTTAATAGCCTCCGGCCTTATATTGTTGAAAGCCCCTTCGATGTCCAGAAAGGCCACGAGACAGTACTCCTTTTCATGCAATGATTTTTCAACAATAGAGACTAGGCTGTGGAGCGCAGTTTCCGTTGATTTACCTTTGGTGTATGCATGTTGATAGCTAGAAATAAGGTTGCTATCAATAGTAGAGGAGAGATAATCGCTAATTATCCTCTCGAAGGTTTTAAGTGCAAAAGACGAGAGACTGATCGGTCTGTAGTCTTTAGGCTCATAGTGTGAGGCCTTCCCAGCTTTTGGAATAAAGACTACCGTGGCGCTTCTCCAGGAGCACGGAATGTAATTAAGAGCCAGGCAGGCTGAATAGAGAACTACCAGCCATTTAGCTGATATTTCCAGCGTGTTTATGAGTTGTGCTGGGAAAATCCCGTCTGGCCCAGCTGCCTTGAACGGCTCAAAGCTTTTGATTGCCCACCTTACCTTTACCTCCGTAATGGGTATGTTTACCGCCAGGTTTGTTGCAGATGCTACAGGTGCATCATACAAGTTCCCCGGAAAGTGTTTGTTCAGGAGCAGCCCAGGGTTTCCCCTTCCGTGCTGGTCCAAGATCCGTCAGGCTTCCGTAAATAGCCAATGGCTGTTTGAGTTTTTGATAGCACTCGTCTAAGTCTCGCTGTGTCATCGACTTTTTCGACCCCGGTGTAGAAATTTCTCCACGAAGTTCTCTTCGCTTGCCTTAGAGCCTTTTTATAGGCCCTCAGTTTAGCTTTATATTCGAGCCATTCAGGCTCCGTACCGATGCTCTTGGCCTTGTTAAATTGCTTCCTGCATGATATACGGAACGAATCCAGGTCGTAAGACCACCAGTGGGGTCTATGTTTGCCGCGTGGTTTTGGTACTGGACAAGCCTGCTCTAGGGCATTTGAGAGCGCCGTTGTAAAGGTCGTTACCAGATCATCCAGATCTCCCACTGATGAGGGGGCTTGTGGAGGTAATACTGGTAGTCCCTAGCTAATATTTGGTTATGTAGCTGCCAGTTAGTGTTGCGTGGATTTCGTTTCATAACTGGCTGCTCAAAAATAAAGTCTAACACAATTTCTATGTACCGATGGTCAGAAAATGAATGCTCACCAAGAACACGCCATTTTCTGACCCACTCATAAGCGCCTTCGCTACAAACAGTGAGGTCTATAACCTCCCTACGAGCTTTAGTTATAAAAGTAGGCTCGTTACCCACGTTACAAACCACCAGGTTAGTTATTAGTAGGTAGTCGCCCCTAGCGTTAATATCGGAGCTTCCCCACTGGACGTGATGAGCATTAGCGTCAGCTCCAATAATAAGATGGCCCGTACAGAAATTATCCACCAGATCTTTCACCTCCTTTTGTGGAGGAGTTTCTTCGGCGTCATAGGGCATATAGACCGACGCCATCGTTAGGCTGGTGCTGCCGACTGTTAAGCTGGCAGCTGTAACGTCACCATTTGAGTAGTTGGGTAATAGAAAGGTGTTTAGCTCAGACTTTACCAAAATACAGGTTCTGACCTTGCCCTCATCATTGGCTTGGATGAGCTTGTACCCCTTAGTCCCCAATCCACAGATCCTAGAGCTATTGACCCAGGGCTCTTGGATAAGGACCACGTCTACGTCGCCTTTAGAAAGAAGACTGCTTAAAACAGCCGAGGCTGCTTTAGATTTGTGCAGATTTATCTGAAGCACCACCAACATGAGAGAGCTCAGACTTCCCTGCCGCCAGCGTGTCGTCGAGGTCTGGCCTGTTCCGGGGGCTGTCTCTCAACGAGGAGTTGTTCAGAGCACCTGCACGATTTGGCGTGGCGGGAACCCTGATGTCTGAAGCAGCATCAACGTTAGTGTGCTCAGGTTTAGCCACGATCGTGACGTCGAGCCCTTCTTCGTCAAGCAGGCTTTCTTCTATCGCCGAGTTGTTCTCCTCTGCTTCCCCTTCCGATTCGTCGGTCTCCGAGTCCTCCGGAGCGTCCGGAATAGCAGCGCGCTGTGCATCGCCACGGTATACGTGGATCACGATCTGACCCAAGCCGTAATGCACTCGTCCGTTGCACCGTTTAAGAGGCTCGAGCGCCTCTTTATTCAGAGTGATAACCACCTGTCTATTGGGCCCAACCACATCATCGACCAGATTGACGCCCCAATCCTGCGTCGGGGGAGACGGATTCCAGACCTGCAGCATCTCAAGAATATTCTCGGGTTCTGCAGGGACGGCAGGAATCCATGCCCTTGCCCTTGGCCGAGCAGGAATGTCCTTCCAGTCGACGACATCTAGTCTTGCCCCTGGGTAGACTTCACCCAGTCTTGCAACTGCTGCCTTATACAGTGCGACAGTTCTTGCATCCTCGCACGCGAATATTTTGATCTGACCTTGGTGCCAGCCCGCGTCAGTACCTCGCGGCAGACTACCCGGAGACTCACGCATTAAGTCGAGGAGGGCCCTGCCCATTTCATTCCGGACATACAGTCACCGGTCTTTGGGGATGGACCAACGGTCGTTACCTCGGTCAATGAAACCTATAAGGATTCTGTCCTTGGTTACTTCAGCAAAGCTGAGTTTTCCCACTACGGGGTTGACCTGATGCCGCTTCGGATGGGGGTTTACCTCTCCGTCCGATCTCTGGCGTTTGAAGGGATTACCGTTCACCCTCTTAGGCACATAGGGCCTCTGGAAATTTGGTATCAGAGCTTTCGCTTCCTCCACCATCTTCCTTTCTTCCGGCGACAGCTTCTCCTGCGATGCTCCCTCATATTTTTTAAGGATCCTTGCGGCCTTTCTTTTATCCCAGTACGCAAAGCGTCGGGGAGATGCCTCTTGGGGGGGATTCAGACTCGTAGTTGCCATCGCGGTCTCTCCCTTTGCGGCGTCGTCCTTCTCTTTCGAAACTCTGAAACCAGGTCGTGAGACCATTGCCCCAGATGTGAAGAGATTGGGTTTCGTACCAGCGCTTGATGGAAGTTTAGCTTCCGCCGTTTTCTGCTTGACTGCGTAGGCAGCCGCACTGCTGCTTGCTCCCATCAAGTCACTCTTACTTGATAGCAGTTTGGGGGATGACTGACCCGTAGTTTCCATCGCTGTCGGCCTCCCAGTTAACTTTGAGGCGGAGTTTGTCCTCCGGCGTTGTGTTTTCGCTTGCTCCAGCATAGTTCTTCTCTGCTGCGGAGTAAACGAAGTCGTTAATTGCTTTGTATTTTGTGTGTTCTTCATCTGGTTCGTACGACCCCTCGCCGGACAAGGCCAGCTTAGGGTCAAGGGTAGTGTAAGGGGAAGTGTGTCGTCCGCCGCGGCATAGCCCCATACCGCGGTAAGACCATAGTTACTCCCTGAGGCGGCCCGGTATCAGTGAGGCTCCGTTCGACTACAGCCACGATTTGCCTCCCGGCTGCAAACGTCCAATGGGCACGGTATCGCATAACACCCTGGATTGGGAGGGAAAAGTTTTGCACATTTATATAGCGAGCCGCTTGCTTCAAGACAGACGCTCGCTGAGCCCTTAAACCAAGTATGTCAGAGTGGCCCCACCGGGGCTCCCTCTCTTTCTGCCGCGAGCCTAGTTAGCTCAACGTTGCCCAGAGTGCACGAACGAGGACGCAAGAGTCGGGATTGAGCTCGGTCACTGAGCAACCACACCCCATTACACTCCTAGACCACACCCCATTACACAGGGCCCTTACTATAGTAATTACTTAAGTAAAGTTGCTGACTACCGAAAGCAAT
The DNA here is from genome assembly GCA_964058755.1 of Campiglossa producta. Taxonomy (NCBI): domain Eukaryota; kingdom Metazoa; phylum Arthropoda; class Insecta; order Diptera; family Tephritidae; genus Campiglossa; species Campiglossa producta. Next base: position 1,405,667 of record CAXKVI010000006.1, read on the forward strand.
CATTACTCAGCGATTTTGCTTGTTCTAGAATTTCATGCAAACAAATATGCCGGTGTCTGCATATTTGGACAGAAATGAACAGAATAATTTGATAAAAATCATTCGACTGGTCAAAAGTCCACAAAATTTTCAAAGTTCGTAAATATATTGAACAATAATAACAATAACTAAATTATAATAAAGCCAGGACACGGGCAAAAATGTACCAATGTGTACAACAAAAATCCTAGCAATACGTAAATAGCAACATAATATCGAAATTGAAAAAGATTACGTAAGCATAGGGGGAAGGTGTAACCGTTTTGCTCATTTTCGATGACAAGGGGGATGGGGGTAAATAAATAGATACCAAATATACCAGGGATGATAGATCTCTAGATTTAATAATAAGATCTTTAGTTTTTATAGTCATTTTCTTTCACCTTTCTGTAAAACAAAATCAATATAATTAAAAACAAGTAAGGAAAGCTGTCTTCGGCTGTGCCGAAGGCTATATACCTTTCATGAATAAGCGTCACGATTTTCACTGTTCCATCCCCAGTACAGCCTATTTCAATTTAACTATATTTACTATACACATTACACATCTTTGTTATAATTTAAAAAAACTTACAAAATAATAGAATCCGAGTTATCGGAACTATCGATTGTATGGAGGCTATATATTATACGTGTTCAATTGTACTGACTTACACTATACACATTACATATGTAGAAAGTACTAAAGGTGCAATATTTTACGTTCCTAACTTTTTAATTGGCGGTAGTTATGGCCCAAATTTCTTATACCGAAACAATCGATTGTATGGGAGGTATACATATCGTCGGCTAAGAGTGTAAACCTGCCAACGACCAAAAAAATATTTTTCAGTAGAGGCAAAAAACCAAATTTAACTCGAACTTTCAGGTTATGGTTTGAGGGCCATGATTGCCTTGAAATATCAAAAATTAAATCATATTCGCTGGCTATTATCTTGACTTAAACCCAGAAAGTAATACTTTAGAATAGAACAGTAACCGGGCGACAGAAGATCTATACGTTAGACTTAGCAGCTTTTCTCATCAAATTTTTTTTGATATTTGTATATTTATTTTGAGGATTTTCTTTCGTTTGCCAACTGCAGAATCGGCTACAGCTTCGAACCGCATCAAAAAGTCGATTTGGCTAAGAACGGGATTTAGCAGGTTTACACTCTTAGCCGACGATATGTCATAATAACTCGATCTTATTGATTTTCACTCTACACACAACATAAATAGAACGTACTCAAGTTGCAAAATTGTATGTTCCTAACTTTTTAAATGCGGAAGTATTGGCCAAAAAACCTTATATCGGAACAACCGGTTGTATGGGGCTATATGTTATATTTACCCGATCTTCTTGATTTTCCTCTACACACTCGAAAGTACTCAAGTTGCAAAATTTTATGTTCCTAACTTTTTAATTGCAGAAGTTTTGGCCAAATTTCCTTATATCTGAACAATCGGTTGTATGGGGGCTATATGTTAGATTTCCCCGATCTTGGTGATTTTCACTCCATACACTACATAAATAGAAAGTACTCGAGTTGAAAATTTTTGCGTTCCTAACTTTTTAATTGCGGAAGTTTTGGTCAAAAAACCTTATATCTGAACAATCGGTTGTATGGGGCTATATGTTACATTTGCCCGATCTTGTTGATTTTCACTATATGCACTACATAAATAGAAAGTACTCGAGTTGCAAAATTTAACGTTCCTAACTTTTTAATTGCAGAAGTTTTGGTCAAAAAACCTTATATCTGAACAATCGGTTGTATGGGGGCTATATATTACATTTGCCCGATCGTGTTGATTTTCACTATATACACTACATAAATAGAAAGTACTCGAGTTGCAAAATTTTACGTTCCTAACGTTTTATTGCAGAAGTTTTGGCCAAAAAACCTTATATCTGAACAATCGGTTGTATGGGGGCTATATGTTACATTTGCCCGATCTTGTTGATTTTCACTATATAGACTACATAAATAGAAAGTACTCGAGTTGCAAAATTTTACGTTCCTAACCTTTTAATTGCGGAAGTTTATATGTTATACTGGTCCGATCTTGTCAGTTCCGACAAATGATTCCTATATTACAAAATGGTGGCCACATACAAAATTTCAGCCAGATATCTCAAAAATTGAGGGACTAGTTTGCGTTCAAACAGACAGACGGACAGACGGACATGGCTAAATCAACTCAGCTTGTCATCCTGGTCATTTCGGTATACTTATTGATGGGTCCATCTCTTCTTCTTCTCATACTTACAAACATCGGACCAAAGTTATAATACCATTTCATGTTCATGAGAGGTATAAAAAAAACGAAATTTATTTTTTTTGGCCCAGCCTAATATACCTATGTACATACACCCACCAACAAATTTTAAAGTGGTACTTAGAATAATAACGGAGATATATCAAATTTTCAAAGATATATCTGCATGCGCTCAATGTAAAAAAATATAAATATATATCGTAATTACGGCCTTTTGTTCAAAACACTTCAACTCTACGAGACGTATATACATACCTGCATGCCAATAACAGCGTAAATGAAAAACAACATGATAATAAGCAAAGCAACGTATGGCAGCGCCTGGAAGGACTTGATAAATGTCCATAGTAGCGTACGAATACCCTCGCCTTTACTCAGGAGTTTAACTAGTCTCATAACACGGAACAAACGGAAGAAATTTATTGATATTAAGTTGGACCCAGTCTGCAAAGTTCAGGTTAAAATATAAAATAATAATGAGAAAACATTTGTTTTGTGATTTATACCTTGGCCTTTGTTTTACATTCCTCCATTATATCACAAGATAGAGGTGAGTTGTCCTTATTCTGAAATTAAAAAATATATTTATTACACTGGTTTACATCCGAAAAATACCAAGAAATGCAGGCATATGGGTGAATTGGCACTAACATACTGAGAACAAAATTTAATGAATTTTACCAGGTCGATGTCTGTATATTAGAGCGTCTCGGCTTACAGGCAAAAAAAAAATGTCGACCGAACCTCCCCTCATTTGAAGTGTTTTTGAAAAAAATTTTAAAAAAGAATTTTTTTTCTGGCAACCCTAGATGTCGCCCAATTGCATTTTTCTTCATATCTTCGGCATTTATTGTCGGATTTTAAAGTTTTATACACCAATTTTTTGTCTCAGGGAGTGGGTTTTTTCTAAAAAAAAAAAGCTCATTGAGCTCATTCGTTTCCTTGTAGTACTTACCCACCATATCTCAGTTTCTACCACCCTAATGTAGACCGTAAAAAATCATAAATCTTTTGGGAATAAAGAATTTCGGTTCAATCAATGGAACCAGAAATATAACACTATTTATTTTTAGTCTAAAGCCATACGGGACAATCCATATGAAAATGTCTAATTCAAAAAGCTGGCTAGTCTCGGATTTCGCTCAAACTTCTTTAGGGTCCTAAAGGAACATATTGACACACATTTATTTTTTATAACCAATGGTTTCGGACTGGTCAAGTCATTTTTAGGCCTACCCTATTTTAGCTGTAAAAATGTTTCCATTAGAGATATATTTACATTCGATATAGCGTTTTAAAGGGAAAAGATAGTAGTTTGGTATTAAAAACCCGGTACTGAAAATACGTATTTTTTTATCGATTTTCGTCAACTTTAGCCAGCTCTGGCATCTTTACTGTTTTAAGTAGCCACTCAATATTTGTCAGAAATTAAGAGTACATTTCCCAGAAGAAACTAACCCATCCATCGGCCAAAAAATCCCACTCCTTATAGATAAATTATTATCTCGAAATTTGTCAATTTTCAAAAAAACATGGTTTTCAGGCTCGAAAACGGACATGTTTATCAAGAGTTTGTTATTTTCATACTAAGGGTCTCTGCTGATGGATCTCCTAAACCAATATAATTTTTTTTTTTTCAAAGTAAATCTTACTAGGCTCATTCCATTTCAAGACAACCGGTCCGCGCGGGACATGATTTTTGATTTCGATGAAATTTTAATATGTTGTTCTGTGGTCAAAATAAAGTAACACGTGTCTTTTTGTTTTCGTGAAAAAAAATTTTTTTCGGATTTATCGGCCGTTGAAATCGTTAAAATACAATAAACATTTTTTTCGCCCATATTTTCAACTCGCAATAACTTTGTCAAAAATTAACCGATTCTCCTAATTTGTTTTATATAAATTTATAAAAAATATTATATAGTTTAAAAATTTATTTTTTTTCAGTATTTTGTAAAAATTTATTTTTTTTGATTTGAAATTTTTTCTATCTTGAGTCAACAGTTCATATTTCAACTTGACTAAATGCCTATTAGCCAAAATTCGTTGTTTTCGAGATATGAATTTATGAATAAAAAACATATTTTCCCCCCATATATTGATGCAATGCAAAATGTCATAACAAAAAAAATAACCTTTTTTGAGATATTAATTTTTGAAAAAAGTCATAAACTTTTAATAAATACTGAAAAAAAAATAAATTTTTAAACTATATAATATTTTTTATAAATTTATATAAAAGTAATAGTAATAATCAACATTTAAAAAAAAAATTTGGAGAATCGGTTAATTTTTGACAAAGTTATTGCGAGTTGAAAAAATGGGCGAAAAAATGTTCATTGCATTTTAACGATTTCAACGGCCGATAAATCCGAAAAAAATAAAAAAAATTTTCAGGAAAAAAAAGACACATGTTTCTTTATTTTGACCAAAGAACAACATATTAAAATTTCATCGAAATCAAAAATCATGTCCCGCGCGGACCGGTTGTCTTGAAATGGAATGAGCCACTAATATTATAAATGTGAATGTAGCGATGTTTGGATGTTTGGATGTCCAGACGTTTACTTCTGTTCCTCAATAACGTGAGAATGGCAAGACGGATTTTGTTGAAATTTGGCAGGCAGACAGCCAATAGTCTGGAAGGAGGTATAGGCAATATTTTTTTTTTAATTTTGGGGGGTCCGGCCATGCTAGGGACCGATACTTTTCGATTTTTTTTGTTTTTCCATATAACTCTGAGTACACTTGACCTAAACTTATGATATTTTGCATACAGGTGTAGAAACTTCGAACAATATGGGTATCAAACGAAACTGGAAGGTGCCAGGTCTCATTTGGGCTTCGATATATTTCGATAAATTTATCGATAACTGAGTTATCAGTCGAAATGAGATTGCCCATAAACCTTAAATTTTCCCTACAATATGGGTATCAAACGAAAGGGGATGACCCCAGGTTTCATTTGGACTTCGATAACAATATTTGTATGAAACGAAAGGGCATGACACCAGGTTTTATTTGGACTTCCATATATTTCGATAAATTTATCGATAACTGAGTTATCGGTGAAAATGTGATTGCCCGAAAACTTTAAAATTGCACTACAATATATGTAACAAACGAAAAGGAAAGGCTGCAGGTTTCATTTGGACTTCGATATATTTCGATAAATTTATCGATAACTAAGTTATCGGTGAAAATGTAATTGCCCAAAAACCTTAAAATTGCACTACAATATGGGTATCATTTGGATTTCAATATATTTCGATACATTTTTTGATAACTGAGTTACCGGTGAAAACGAGATGACTCAAAAGCCTTAAATTTGCCCGACAATATGGGTATAAAACGAAAGAGCATGACCCCAGGTTTATTTGGACTTCCATATATTTCGATAAATTTGTCGATAACTGAGTTATCGGTGAAAATGTGAATGCCCAAAAACTTTAAAATTGCCCTACAATATATGTAACAAACAAAAAGGAAAGGCTGCAGGTTTCATTTGGACTTCGATATATTTCGATAAATTTATCGTTATCTAAGTTATCGGTGAAAATGTAATTGCCCAAAAACCTTAAAATTGCCCTACAATATGGGTATCATTTGGATTTCAATATATTTCGATAAATTTTTCGATAACTGAGTTACCGCTGAAAACGAGATGGCTCAAAAGCCTTAAATTTGCCCGACAATATGGGTATCAAACGAAAGAGCATGACCCCAGGTTTCATTTGGACTTCCATATATTTCGATAAATTTATCGATAACTGAGTTATCTGTGAAAATGATATTGAACAAAAGTCTTAAAATTACGGTACAATATGGGTATCAAATGAAAGGGAATGGCCCCAGGTTTCACTTAGACCTCAATATACTTCGATAAATTAATCGATAACTGAATTATCGGTGAAAATGTGGTTGCTCAAAAACCTTAAATTTTCCCTACAATATGGGTATCAAACGAAAGGGGATGACCCCAGGTTTCATTTGAACTTCAATATATTTCGATAAATTAATCGATAACTGAGTTATCGGTTAAAATGTTATTGAATAAGAACCTTAAAATTGCCCTACAATATGGGTATCAAACGAAAGGGAATGGCCCCAGGTTTCATTTGGACCTCAATATATTTCGATAAATTAATGGATAACTGAGTTATCGGTGAAAATGTGGTTGCTCAAAAACCTTAAATTTTCCCTACAATATGGGTATGAAACGAAAGCGGATGACCCCAGGTTTCATTTGGACTTCGATATATTTCGATAAATTTATCGATAACTGAGTTATCTGTGAAAATGTTATTGAACAAAAGTCTTAAAATTACCTTACAATATGGGTATCATATATCAAAAATCATGTGCCGCGCGGACCGGTTGTGTTGAAATGGAATGAGCCACTAATATTATAAATGTGAATGTAGCGATGTTTGGATGTTTGGATGTCCAGACGTTTACTTCTGTTCCTCAATAACGTGAGAATGGCAAGACGGATTTTGTTGAAATTTGGCAGGCATACAGCCAATAGTCTGGAAGGAGGTATAGGCTATTTTTTTTTTTTAATTTTGGGGGGTCCGGCCATGCTAGGGACCGTTACTTTTCGAATTTTTGTTTTTCCCATATAATTCTGAGTACACTTGAACTAAATTAATGATATTTCGCATACAGGTGTAGAAACTTCGTATAATATGGGTATCAAACGAAACTGGAAGGTCTTAGGTCTCATTTGGGCTTCGATATATTTCGATAAATTAATCGATAACTGAGTTATCGGTTAAAATGTTATTGAATAAGAACCTTAAAATTGCCCTACCATATGGGTATCTAACGAAAGGGGATGACTCCAGGTTTCATTTGGACTTCAATATATTTCGATAAATTTATCGATAACTGAGTTATCGAAGAAAATGTGATTGCCCAAAAACCTTAAAATTGCCCTACAATATGGGTATCAAACGAAAGGGCATGACCCCAGGTTGCATTTGGAATTCAATATATGTCGATAAATTTATCGATAACTGCGTTATCGGTGAAAATGTTATTGAGAAAAAACCTTAAAATTACTCTACAATATGGGTATCAAACGAAAGGGATGGCCCCAGGTTTCATTTGGACTTCGATATACAGGTGTAGAAACTTCGAACAATATGGGTATCAAACGAAACTGGAAGGTGCCAGGTTCGTTTCACGTATTGCCGGTTCTGCGAGAACGGTATTTGTACCTGTACAATACCCTTCGTACCGAAACGACCCGGGTTGTTTTTTTTTATAATGACTCGGCCAAGAGCAATACATTTCGAAGTGACCCTGTCTAACGCGTGACGATTCCCTCACCTATTGTCATCCCCGGAACAGCCCCTTGCAGCACGGCTGCTCCTTATTTTCTTGATCCGGGCTGGCATTGAGCCAAATCCTGGCCCAAGAGAATGGTTCTGCTGCGTTTGTCGGAAGAAAATATATACAAGACGATCACACTCAGTACAGTGTGCATCATGCAAAGGTTGGTTGCACAAATCTAGTTGCTCCGGACTAGATCCAAAAGCACATCGGCCCATTAGTTTCTATAAAAATTTTGTGGCGCTCTGCTGTTCACGTCGTAGGACGTCCCGAGGCAAGCGACGCTCATATGTTGCTTTATCGCCCTCTAATAATAATCAAGTCTCCACGACCTGCAATAATTATATTGCCCAGCTGAATATATGTGTTCCCGGCTGTAGCTTACTTCCTAGTGCATCAACAGCATAAGCACCCACTCATGGCTACTTTCTTCGTAGCACATCGGTTGATGCTTGTAGCACTACTGAGCTTCAGCCCCCGTCTCTAAACTCTTTAATAACTTCTTCCGGCACTAGCACGAATGAAAGTCAAGTCCATCAACTTCTGGTCCCTCACTCTTCGTGCACTGTATGTCGGCACAGGATATATGCGTCTGTGGCATCGGTCAAGTGCAACTCCTGCCTAGGCCTGTGTCACCTACGCATATGTTCTGGGCTCGCAAACAGAAATCTTTGGACTGATGTGTTTGTCGCGCCTTGCTGTCGAGTTGTGCAGCCCTCAACGCCGACGGAAGTACACTCATCTAATAGTGAACGAATTCCGCCGGCTTCAGGACTGCAACGGAGATCAATATCGCGACATAACCTACCACCATCTAGGCGAACACATCAGTCTTTAACTCCCAGAGTGGCCATTGCCTCTCCTTCGCAATTTAAATTGTTGCAATTTAACTGCAACGGCTTGACCGGCAAGATAGCGGAGATAACCACATTTATGCAGCTACATAAAATCAAAATTGCTGCAATCCAGGAGACAAAACTTGGCCCCCACTCGAATCTCCGAGCGAGTGGAGGCTACCACGTACTCCGGCATGATCGTACAGACGGCGGAGGTGGTCTCGCGTTCCTTGTACACCATACGGTGCAGTATAGGGAATTTGATATCAACACTGACCAAAGTGACTTACCTTTAGAGTGTCAAGGTATAGTTATACAAGCTGGTGGCGTTGATCTCGAGCTAATCAATATATACATTCCTCCCGTCACCTGCTGCCCCAGAAGTTATCGTCCTGACCTTAGGGCGTTTCTTTGTGGCGATAACCGTATCATCATGGGCGATTTTAATGCCCATCATGATATGTGGCATTCACACCTTTCGGTGGACGGCAGAGGACGGGAATTAGCCGAGCAAATTGATAACTCCTCTTTCTGTACTGTGAACGGAGACTCCTCAACTAGGATGGCTGTTAACTGCAGTAGCTCCCCGGACCTAACTATTGTTAGCCCGGGGTTAATTAACAGCATCAACTGGCAACCTATGGTGGCCCTGTCATCCGACCACCTGCCTATCATCCTGTCTGTCGATCGTGCCACGGATTTTATCACGTCGGAGAAACGTACTTACGTGAATTTCAAAAAGGCCAATTGGGTCGGCTTTTTGGAATTCACGGAGAGCTCCTTTGGTGATCTTCCCATTCCCACTGACGTACACGTTGGCGAGCGCAACATACGTGAGGTCATTAAAAAGGCTACAGCCCGTTTCATACCAGCTGGTAGGATAAAAGATATTAGGCCTAACTTCCCAGCTGAGGCCACAGCCTTGGCCAACGAACGTGACCTCATACGCAACATCGCTCCATCTGACCCACAGATCGGTGATCTCAACGTGGAAATCAGAAGGCTGGTTAACGAACACAAACAAACCAAATGGGAGGAGCATCTCAGGTCTTGTAACCTCTCTACCGGTGTTGGGAAATTATGGTCCACCGTCAAGTCCTTGTCGAATCCTTCGGGTCCACCAAAAAATGTCGACATTACCTTTGGTGACAAGACAATAAATGACCCCAGGAAATGTGCACAGGCTTTTTGTCGACAATATGTCCCACACCCTGCGCAAGACAGGGCTAGACGTGGAATCTTCAGGCGTGCGCATAAACACAAAGCTATGCCCCCGTTCCCATCACCGCTACAGAGGTTCAAGAGGCCATCCGGAAGGCCAAAAACTCCAAAGCCATCGGCCCTGATGGCATAGCCATGGTGCATCTAAAACACATCGGCCTAGCGGGAGTCAAATATTTAACGGCCGTCTTCAATTTGTCTCTGATCACAGCTGTCATACCCGACAAATGGAAGCAGGCAACTGTGATCCCACTACTAAAGCCTGGCAAGCCAGCTAACGTTGGGGAGTCATATCGCCCGATATCACTCCTCTCGCCAGTAGTAAAGACACTTGAGGCGGTCCTACTCCCGCTCTACACATCACACTTGATGTTAGCCGAGCACCAACATGGCTTCAGGAAAGGTAGGAGCACAACATCTGCTCTAAATGTCATAAACACTCAGATAACTGACGGTCTTAATCAAAATAGGCCTAATGACAGGACGGTTCTAGTTGCACTTGATTTGAGTCAAGCTTTTGACACAGTAAATCATGGGCAACTTGTAGCTGATTTGGAAGACTCGTCACTCCCCCCCTGTCTAAAGCGTTGGACCGCCAATTATCTCAGTGGTCGTCGGTCGTCTGTTGTATTTAGAAACAAAAAATCTAAAGCCAGGAAGATAAAACAAGGGGTACCACAGGGTGGTGTCCTCTCCCCGTTATTGTTTAACTTCTATATTTCGAAGCTTCCTCCTCCACCAGAAGAAGTTACGATTGTTTCTTACGCAGACGATTGCACGATATTGGCAACTGGTACTTCCGTTGATGAGCTGTGCTTCAAGATAAATGGTTATCTCCCCTCTCTAGTCGAGTTCTTTACTGCCCGAACCTTGACATTGTCGCCAACAAAGTCTTCGGCGACCTTATTCACGACGTGGACGGCGCAGGTTGGAGTGACTTTTGACACCATGCACACTTTCGCTGCCCATTCAGCCGCAATTGTCTCAAAATTACAGAGCCGCAACAAAATCCTCAAGTCACTAGCCGGCAGTACTTGGGGTAAAGACAAAGAAACGTTGTTGGTAACGTACAAGGCAATTGGTCGGCCGATCCTGAACTATGCGTCGCCGATATGGTCGCCGGGGCTTGCAGACGTTCACTGGAATCAGCTTCAGGCCTGTCAAAACACCGCGCTCAGAACCGCTACGGGGTGCGTCCTTATGTCACCTATATCTCATATACATAATGAGGTGGAAATGCTTCCAGTTAGGGAGCATAATGAAATGCTAAACAAGCAGTACCTACTGAACTGCTGTAAACCACAGCATCCCGGTAGACAACTGCTTGAACTCATTCCGCCTCCTAGGACCATAAGGTCGCATCTACGTAAACATTTTGATGAGATCCGTCACTATATAACAACGCCGTTTGATCTACAGGTGCACAAACAGGCTTTGGGGCATATCCATACAACGTCTGTTGGCCATTACTCTGCGCTCTGTCCGCTAAACAATGTCTTACATGCCGCAACACCTGGCATTTCTGAAGAGGAGCGTCATCTTCCTCGAGAGACAAGGGTCACTCTGGCTCATTTACGCTCTGGATATTGTAGTAGGTTAAACTCCTACATATCTAGACTGAACCCTGATGTGCCGAATGTATGTCCGGCATGCGGCTCATCCCCCCACAATACCAATCACTTATTTTCTTGCTCATTTGAGCCCACTCTTCTAACACCCATCTCTCTTTGGTCCAATCCTATTGAAACTGCTAGTTTCCTTGGACTCCCGTTAGAAGATATTGATGACAATTAGGTTAAGGAAAAATACGCGTTGGGCAGGACTACACATCGTTACAACAACAACAAGGTCGCATTTGGACCTCGATATATTTCGAAAAATGTATCGATAACTGAGTTATCAGTCGAAATGAGATTTCCCAGAAACCTTAAATTTTCCCTACAATATGGGTATCAAACGAAAGGGGATGGCCCCAGGTTTCATTTGGACTTCGATATATTTCGATAAATTGATCGAGAACTGAGTTATCGGTGAAAATTTTATTGAACAAAAACCTTAAAATTACCTTACAATATGGGTACCAAACGAAAGGGAATGGTCTCAGGTTTCATTTGGACCTCAATATATTTCAATAAATTAATCGATAACTGAGTTATCGGTGAAAATGTGGTTGCTCAAAAAGGGAGCGTGTTGTTATTCTGTATTACAAAATTCAGTGTGACAAAATTCTGTAAATTGCAAAAAAATTCTGCTTGAACAAAATTTAGCTTTTTTTAAATTCAGCTTTTTAAAATTCTGCTTTTTTAAAATTCTGCTTTTTAAAATTCTGCTTCTAAAATTCTGCTTGAACAAAATTCTGCTTTTTTTAAATTCTGCTTGAACAAAATTCTGCATCTTTTATTCGAAAAATTCTGCTTTATTCAAGTTTTGTGATTTTCGTCATACAAGAAGTAACAAAATAAACATTTATTCCAAAAATATACATATATGTTTAAGCGATAACAATATTTTAGTTTAGCCAATTACAATATTTTTTGCAATTCTTTTTAAATATGTAGTGTGACTTAATTCATTTCTTTTCTTCATAATTCTTCGCAGCTGTTTGTTTTTTATACCTTTCATGAACATGAAATGGTATTATAACTTTGGTCCGATGTTTGTAAGTATGAGAAGAAGAAGAGATGGACCCATCAATAAGTATACCGAAATGATCAGGATGACGAGATGAGTTGATTTAGCCATGTCCGTCTGTCCATCTGTCTGTCTGTCTGTCTGTCTGTGTGTTTGAACGCAAACTAGTCCCTCAGTTTATGAGATATTTGGTTGAAATGTTGTATGCGGCCACAATTTTCTAATATAGGAATCATTTGTCGGAACCAGCAAGATCGGACCGATATTACATATAGCTCCCATACAATCGATTGTTCCGATAAATGGATTTTGGGCTGTAACTCCTGTAATTAAAGAGGTAGGAACGTCAAATTTTGTAAGAATTGCTTTTTTTATATAAGAAATATCGATGTTGAAAATGATCGAGATGGGATAAATATTTCACATAGCCCCCATACAATCGATTGTTCCGATAAACGGATTTTGAGCTATAACTCCTGTAATTAAATAGGTAGGAACGTCAAATTTTGTGAGAATTACTTCTTTTATATAAGAAATGTCGATGTTGGAAATCATTGATATGGGATAAATATTTCACATAGCCCCCGTACAATCGATTGTTCCGATAAACGGATTTTGAGCTACAACTCCTGTAATTTAACAGGTAGGAACGTCAAATTTTGTGAGAATTACTTTCTTTATATAAGAAATGTCGATGTTGAAAATCATTGAGATGGAATAAATATTTCACATAGCCCCCATACAATCGATTGTTCCGATAAACGGATTTTGAGCTAGAACTCCTGTAATTAAATAGGTAGGAACGTCAAATTTTGCGAGAATTGCTTTTTTTATATAAGAAATATCGATGTTGAAAATGATCGAGATGGGATAAATATTTCACATAGCCCCATACAATCGATTGTTCCGATAAACGGATTTTGGTAGATAACTACTGTAATTATATAGGTAGGGTCTTGAAATTTTGTAACTATTTCTCCTTTGGAATGTGGAATCTCGATGTTAAAAATCAATGAGATTGGACCACTATAACACATCGCCCCCATATAATTGATAGTTCCTAAAATTTCGGTATGGGCTAAAGTTAAGTACACACCGGCTGTACTGGGGATCGAACAGTGAAAATCGTGACGCTTATTCATGAAAGGTATATACTCCCATGATACAACAAAACCAAGTAACTAGTTTTTTCAAAATGTTGGGAAATTAAGGGTTTGCGTAGCAGCCTATGTCTCCGGAAAAAATCAACTTGTTTATACAACTTTTTCAATTATGACAAGATAAGACCCCAAAGTTTTTTTATGCACATGGGCAAGGAGTTTTTTGCGACGATGTTATGGATTTATTGGCCAAGAAAAAGAGTTACAGAGTTTATAAAAAACACGATTTTCGCCTTTCATACAAAAAAAGTTTTTGTTTCAGAACAAACCCAAGTAACTTCCAAGTAACTTTGAGTTTAGATTGTTACGATTTTTGGCTTTCATACAAAAAAAAAATTTTGTTTCACGACAAATCCAAGCAAGTTGATAGTTACTTGGGTTTGTTGTGCACTTTTATATAAAAACGAAATTGCATGTCGGAAGAAAATCCTTCTTATTTTTTGGGTCTCACACTAAATTTTCCTTGTTAATCTCCTCGATAGTCAAAATCCAAAGGAGAATCAATCTCGCCAACAAGTGTTACTTCGGAGTAAGTAGGCAATTGAGAAGTAAAGTCCTCTCTCGACAGACAAAGTTCACGCTATATAAGTCTCTCATCATACGAGTCCTAACGTACGGCTCGGAATCATGGACAGTGTCAAGAGAAGATGAGTTGGCACTTGAAGTAATTCAGAGAAAAGTTCTCCGGAAGATTTATGGTCCGTTCCGTGATGCCAAGGCGAGTATCGATGGAAATTTAACGATGAGCTGTACGAACTTTACGCAGACCTGACCATAGTTCAGCGAATTAAAGCCCAAAGAAAGTTTTCCTATCGGCACTCGAATTGGTCAGAAGAGGAAGGGGGAGACTTCGACTGAATGGAAACAACAAATGGAGGATGACCTGAACTCCCTTGGTGTTTTCAATTGGCGTAAGTTGTCGCTAAAAAGGAACGACTGGCGTGGGTTGATACGAAGCGGCCAAAATTGCCTAGGCTGTTAAGCGCCAATAAACAATGATGAAACCTGGTTGAATGTACTTTCTTGATTCTCAGCATCCGGCAAGCCAAGATTAGACCTCCCCGATAGTTGGCTGCACTTGAGGAAAAAGAAACTCTTGGCCTGCGTCTGACTCAAGACTAAAAAGTTCTCTTACACTACCACTACTTTCAGATATAGTATAAAAGTCCTTAATTATCCTGCAAAATGTGTTCTGGTTCGCCATCTGATGCTAAGCTGAAATCATATAATATTCCCTTGCTTTATCCCTGCAATAACTTTAAAATTATCCCAAATACTTTTGTTATAACAATAAGATAAATCAAGCATCTTTAAAAGTTACTTGGTTTTGTGAAATAATCACATAAATTTTTTTAGGAAATTCTAATAATTCTTGATTAACAAATGATTTTTAATGGGGTTTGCATTAATAGGAGATCGAAACTAAAAGAAGAAATTATAGTGACGATTAGAAATTGATTTATAATGAGCTTTTGTAAAAAAGCCTAGTATTTGTTGTAAAATTTTTTGTTACTAAAAAAAGAACACGAGTTACTTGGTTTTGTTGTGAACTAAATTCTTGATTCAGTGCATTTTAAGTTACTTGGTTTTATAACTTTTTTAGTTTAAGGTACTTAGAAACAACATAGGAAGAAACGGATCGATGTCCCTGATAGATTTTTTTAACGGGATTCCGAAAATTCGTAGAACGACGAAACCAAGTCACTGACACTTACTTGGTTTTGTGATATCACGGGAGTATAGCCTTCGGCACAGCCGAAGACAGCTGTCCTTACTTGTTTTTGATTATTTTCCTTTTTGTCTAACTCTTTCTCCATATTCCTTTCTTGATATTTGAGTTTTCGATAAAATAAATTCTCATCTTCAGTCAATATTTGATTGCAAACATACGTACATATATACATACCAATATACATATAACTGTTGTCAACTATAGCTTCGTTTCTTTCCTGCTAATTATGAATAATTAGGAGTAATTATTCCTGAAAAAGCGTTTCTTGATCAAAAATAGAATCCAGCAGCTTTTTTCAAGCTGAGAGAGAGAGCGCCAATTCGCTGGAAGTTATTGCTGGATATTTTTCGTCCAGCTGAAACTAGCAAGAAGGAACAGCTGATCGGTGACATAGCAAAACAACAAGACAAAATGTAAATTCAAATTGTTAGCCAATCAGAAACGTAACCGCTGTTTTGTCTGCAAGTTTCTGCTGAACCGTTTCGACGAAAAATTAGCAGAGATGAGATTTTGACAGCTTTTTACAAGACTCTCTTCTGCTGACAGTTCTTTGCAGGAGATTTCAAGAAACAAAGCTTATAATTAATGTAGGTATGTACATACATATGTACGAATAAGCTAAAAACAATGGGGCGCATACATATACTCAAATTGTGAAAAAAGTTTTACTAACTAATAACCATACCTAAATTTGACAATGAATATCCCACAATGTTCTGTATTACAAAATTCTGTATTAAAATATAATGTTAACAATGTAAAAGTGCGCACTTTTTCCAAATAATTACATGACCTCTTTAACATTGTTAACATTATATTTTAATACAGAATTTTGTAATCTAGAATTTTGTAATACAGAATTTTGAAAGCAGAATTTTAGAAAACAGAATTTAAAAAAAGCAGAATTTTGAAAAAGCAGAATTTTAAAAAGCAGAATTTTGTTTTTAGAATTTTGTACATTCAGAATTTCGACACCAACCCGCTCAAAAACCTTAAATTTTCCCTACAATATGGGTATCAAACGAAAGGGGATGACTCCAGGTTTCATTTGGACTTCAATATATTTCGATAAACTTATCGATAATTGAGTTATCGGTGAAAATGTTATTGAACAAAAACCTTAAAATTACCCTTCAATATGGGTATCAAACAAAAGGGCCCGAGGTTTCATTTGGACCTCGATATATTTCGATAAATTAATCGATAACTGAGTTATCGGTGAAAATGTTATTGAATAAAAACCTCAAAATTGCCCTAAAATATGGGTATCAAACGAAAGGGCATGGCCCTAGGTTTTCGATAAATTGATCGATAACTGAGTTATCGGTGAAAATGTGATTGCCCAAAAACCTTAAAATTGCCCTACATTATGGGTACTAAACAAAAGGGGATGGCTCCAGGTTTCTATTGGACTTCGATATATTTCGAAAAATTTATCGATAACTGAGTTATCGGTGAAAAATCCTTAAAATTTCCCTACAATATGGGTATCAAACGAAAGGGGATGGCCCCAGTTTTCATTTGGACTTCAATATATTTCGATAAATTTTTCGATAACTGAGTTACCGGTGAAAACGAGATAGCTCAAAAGCCTTAAAATTTCCCGACAATATGGGTATCAAACGAAAGAGCATGACCCCAGGTTTCATTTGGACTTCCATATTTTTCGATAAATTTATCGATAACTGAGTTATCGGTGAAAATGTGATTGCCCAAAAACTTTAAAATTGCCCTACAATATGGGTAACAAACGAAAGGGAAAGGCCGCAGGTTTCATTTGGACTTCGATATATTTCGATAAATTTATCGATAACTGAGTTATCGGTGAAAAATCCTTAAAATTGCCCTACAATATGGGTATCAAACGAAAGGGGATGGCCCTAGTTTTCATTTGGACTTCAATATATTTCGATAAATTTATCGATAATTGAGTTATCGGTGAAAACGAGATGGCTCAAACGCCTTAAAATTGGCCAACAATATGGGTATCAAACGAAAAGGGATGGCCCCAGGTTTCATTTGGACTTCGATATATGTATTTGGATATATTTATCGATAACTGAGTTATCGGTCAAAACGTGATCGCCCAAAAACCTCAAATTATTTAATCAATCTACCTTTCCCCATTGATGGGAGTTTTGAAAATTTTAAATACCCTTGATAAATGCTTCAGTATTCAATAATCTTACTAATATTATAAATGTGAATGTAGCGATGTTTGGATGTTTGGATGTCCAGACGTTTATTTCTGTTCCTCAATATCGTGAGAATGGCAAGACGGATTTTGTTGAAATTTGATAGGCAGACAGCTAATAGTCTGGAAGGAGGTATAGGCTATTTTTTATTTTAATTTTGCTATGGCTCGATAATTTTCGATTTTTATGTTTTTCCATATAACTCCGAGTACACCTGAACTAAACTTATGCTATTTCGCATACAGGTGTAGAAACTTCGAACAATATGGGTATCAAACGAAACTGGAAGGTGCCAGCTCTCATTTGGACTTCGATATATTTCGATAAATTTATCGATAACTGAGTTATCAGTCGAAATGAGATTGCCCAAAAACTTTAAAATTGCCCTGCAATATGGGTAACAAACGAAAGGGAAAGGCCGCAGGTTTCAGTTGGACTTCGATATATTTCGATAAATTTATCGATAACTGAGTTATCAGTGAAAATGTTATTGGACAAACACCTTAATATTACCCTTCAATATGGGTATCAAACGAAAGGGCCCGAGGTTTCATTTGGACCTCGATATATTTCAATAAATTAATCGATAACTGAGTTATCGGTGAAAATGTTATTGAATAAAAACTTTAAAATTGCCCTACAATATGGGTATCAAACGAAAGGGCATGACCCCAGGTTTTATTTTGAGTTCGATACTTTTCGATAAATTGATCGATAACTGGGTTATCGGTGAAATTGTGATTGCCCAAAAACCTTAAAATTGCCTTACAATATGGGTACTAAACGAAAGGGGATGGCTCCAGGTTTCAATTTGACTTCGATATATTTCGATAAATTTGCCGATAGCTGAGTTATCGGTGGAAATGTGATTGCCCAAAAACCTTAAAATTGCCAACAATATGGGTATCAAACGAAAGGGCATGACACCAGGTTGTATTTGGACTTCACCGGTTTTCGATAAATTTATCGATAACTGAGTTATCGGTGAAAATGTGATTGCCCAAAAACCTTAAAATTGCCCTACAATATGGGTATCAAACGAAAGGGCATGACACCAGGTTTCATTTGGACTTCGATATATTTCGATAAATTTATCGATAACTGAGTTATCGGTGAAAATGTAATTGCCCAATAACCTTAAAATTGCCCTAAAATATGGGTATCAAACTAAAGGGGATGGCCCCAGTTTTCATTTGGAATTCAATATATTTCGATAAATTTTTCGATAACTGAGTTACCGGTGAAAACTAGACGGCTCAAAAGCCTTAAAATTGCCCGGCAATATGGGTATCAAACGAAAGAGCATGACCCCAGGTTTCATTTGGACTTCCATATTTTTCGATAAATTTATCGATAACTGAGTTATCGGTGAAAATGTGATTGCCCAAAAACTTTAAAATTGCCCTACAATATGGGTAACAAACGAAAGGGAAAGGCCGCAGGTTCCATTTGGACTTCGATATATTTCGAAAAATTTATCGATAACTGAGTTATCGGTGAAAAATTCCTAAAATTGCCCTACAATATGGGTATCAAACGAAAGGGGATGACCCCAGTTTTCATTTGGACTTCAATATATTTCGATAAATTTATCGATAATTGAGTTATCAGTGAAAACGAGATGGCTCAAACGCCTTAAAATTGGCCAACAATATGGGTATCAAACGAAAAGGGATGACCCCAGGTTTCATTTGGACTTCGATATTTGTATTTCGATATATTTATCGATAACTGAGTTATCGGTCAAAACGTGATCGCCCAAAATCCTCAAATTATTTAATCAATCTACCTTTCCCCATTGATGGGAATTTTGAAAATTTTAAATACCTTTGGTAAATGCTTCAGTATTCAATAATCTATACTATAATAAAACTGTAGAAAAGTCGTGTCAAAAAAGATATAGTCATTTTAAGTGAGGTACCTATGAAATTTTTTTTTGTAAATAGATTTCTATGAAGAAAAATTCACTTTGTTTGTCAAAAAAATAACAAAGCGTGCCTCTCACAAATTTTTGTTTAGCATTTTTTTCCAATTTCAGCTAAATCAGAAATCAAAGGCATAGGTACAGTGGCGTACCAAAAAATTTGGGAAATAAAATTTTCAAATCTATTCATCCATTCACTTATCTATACTATAATAAAACTGTAGAAAAGTCGTATCTGTACATTGGAAATTTCTTTGAAAAAATGACCGGGGATGACTTGAGGAATGTTATAGAGTCCATCTCAACCATTTTTAGAATTATTGTCTGTCTGTTTGTCTGTTTGTCCGTTTGAACGTAAGGATCTCGGAAACTAAGAAATGGATTTTAATGAGACTTTTTCTGGTGGACAGCTTAAAGCTTAGAAGGAGCCCTAAACTTTATTTTATCAAAAGCGCCCAATAAACAAAAAAGATATAGTCATTTTAAGTGAGGTACCTATGAAATTTTTTTTTGTAAATAGATTTCTATGAAGAAAAATTCACTTTGTTTGTCAAAAAATTACAAAGCGTGCCTCTCACAAATTTTTGTTTAGCTTTTTTTTCAATTTCAGCTAAATCAGAAATCAAAGGCATAGGTACAGTGGCGTACCAAAAAATTTGGGAAAAAACATTTTTAAATCTATTCATCCATTCATTTATCTATACTATAATAAAACTGTAGAAAAGTCGTGCCTGTACATTGAAAATTTCTTTGAAAAAATGACTGGGGATGACTTGAGGAATGTTATAGAGTCCATCTCAACCATTTTTAGAATTATTGTCTGTCTGTTCGTCTGTTTGTCCGTTTGAACGTAAGGATCTCGGAAACTAAGAAACGGATTTTAATGAGACTTTTTCTGGTGAACAGCTTGAAGCTTAGAAGGAGCCCTAAACTTTCTTTTATCAAAATCGCCCAATAAACAAAAAAGATATAGTCATTTCAAGTGAGGTACCTATGAAATTTTTTTTTGTAAATAGATTTCTATGAAGAAAAATTCACATTGTTTGTTCAAAAAAGTAACAAAGCGTGCCTCTCACAAATTTTTGTTTAGCATTTTTTTTCAATTTCAGCTAAATCAGAAACCAAAGGCATAGGTACAGTGGCGTAAAAAAAAATTTGGGAAATAAAATTTTTAAATTCATTCATCCATTCACTTATCTATACTATAATAAACCTGTAGAAAAGTCGTGTCTGTACATTGAAAATTTCTTTGAAAAAATGACTGGGGATGACTTGAGGAATGTTATAGAGTCCATCTCAACCATTTTTAGAATTATTGTCTGTCTGTTTGTCTGTTTGTCCGTTTGAACGTAAGGATCTCGAAAACTAAGAAACGGATTTTAATGAGACTTTTTCTGGTGGACATCTTGAAGCTTAGAAGGAGCCCTTAACTTTATTTTATCAAAATCGCCCAATAAACAAAAAAGATATAGTCATTTTAAGTGAGGTACCTATGAAATTTTTTTTTGTAAATAGATTTCTATGAAGAAAAATTCACTTTGTTTGTCAAAAAAATAACAAAGCGTGCCTCTCACAAATTTTTGTTTAGCATTTTTTTCCAATTTCAGCTAAATCAGAAATCAAAGGCATAGGTACAGTGGCGTACCAAAAAATTTGGGAAATAAAATTTTCAAATCTATTCATCCATTCACTTATCTATACTATAATAAAACTGTAGAAAAGTCGTATCTGTACATTGGAAATTTCTTTGAAAAAATGACCGGGGATGACTTGAGGAATGTTATAGAGTCCATCTCAACCATTTTTAGAATTATTGTCTGTCTGTTTGTCTGTTTGTCCGTTTGAACGTAAGGATCTCGGAAACTAAGAAACGGATTTTAATGAGACTTTTTCTGGTGGACAGCTTAAAGCTTAGAAGGAGCCCTAAACTTTATTTTATCAAAAGCGCCCAATAAACAAAAAAGATATAGTCATTTTAAGTGAGGTACCTATGAAATTTTTTTTTGTAAATAGATTTCTATGAAGAAAAATTCACTTTGTTTGTCAAAAAATTACAAAGCGTGCCTCTCACAAATTTTTGTTTAGATTTTTTTTCAATTTCAGCTAAATCAGAAATCAAAGGCATAGGTACAGTGGCGTACCAAAAAATTTGGGAAAAAACATTTTTAAATCTATTCATCCATTCATTTATCTATACTATAATAAAACTGTAGAAAAGTCGTGCCTGTACATTGAAAATTTCTTTGAAAAAATGACTGGGGATGACTTGAGGAATGTTATAGAGTCCATCTCAACCATTTTTAGAATTATTGTCTGTCTGTTCGTCTGTTTGTCCGTTTGAACGTAAGGATCTCGGAAACTAAGAAACGGATTTTAATGAGACTTTTTCTGGTGAACAGCTTGAAGCTTAGAAGGAGCCCTAAACTTTCTTTTATCAAAATCGCCCAATAAACAAAAAAGATATAGTCATTTCAAGTGAGGTACCTATGAAATTTTTTTTTGTAAATAGATTTCTATGAAGAAAAATTCACATTGTTTGTTCAAAAAAGTAACAAAGCGTGCCTCTCACAAATTTTTGTTTAGCATTTTTTTTTCAATTTCAGCTAAATCAGAAACCAAAGGCATAGGTACAAGTCGTGTCTGTACATTGAAAATTTCTTTGAAAAAATGACTGGGGATGACTTGAGGAATGTTATAGAGTCCATCTCAACCATTTTTAGAATTATTGTCTGTCTGTTTGTCTGTTTGTCCGTTTGAACGTAAGGATCTCGAAAACTAAGAAACGGATTTTAATGAGACTTTTTCTGGTGGACATCTTGAAGCTTAGAAGGAGCCCTTAACTTTATTTTATCAAAATCGCCCAATAAACAAAAAAGATATAGTCATTTTAAGTGAGGTACCTATGAAATTTTTTTTTGTAAATAGATTTCTATGAAGAAAAATTCACTTTGTTTGTCAAAAAAATAACAAAGCGTGCCTCTCACAAATTTTTGTTTAGCATTTTTTTTCAATCTATACTATAATAAAACTGTAGAAAAGTCGTGTCTGTACATTGAAAATTTCTTTGAAAAAAATGACTGGGGATGACTTGAGGAATGTTATAGAGTCCATCTCAACCATTTTTAGAATTATTGTCTGTCCGTTTGTCTGTTTGTCCGTTTGAACGTAAGGATCTCGGAACTAAGAAACGGATTTTAATGAGACTTTTTCTGGTGGACAGCTTTAAAGCTTAGAAGGAGCCCTAAACTTTATTTTATCAAAATCGTCCTATAAACAAAAAAGATATAGTCATTTTAAGTGAGGTACCTATGAAATTTTTTTTTTTTAAATAGATTTCTATGAAGAAAAATTCACTTTGTTTGTCAAAAAAAATAACAAAGCGTGCCTCTCACAAATTTTTGTTTAGCATTTTTTTTCAATCTATCTATACTATAATAAAACTGTAGAAAAGTCGTGTCTGTACATTTAAAATTTCTTTGAAAAAATGACTGGGGATGACTTGAGGAATGTTGTAGAGTCCATCTCAACCATTTTTAGAATTATTGTCTGTCTGTTTGTCTGTTTGTCCGTTTGAACGTAAGGATCTCGGAAGCTAAGAAACGGATTTTAATGAGACTTTTTCTGGTCGACAGCTTGAAGCTTAGAAGGAGCCCTAAACTTTATTTTATCAAAATCGCCCAATAAACAAAAAAGATATAGTCATTTTAAGTGAGGTACCTATGAAATTTTTTTTTGTAAATAGATTTCTATGAAGAAAAATTCACTTTGTTTGACAAAAAAATAACAAAGCGTGCCTCTCACAAATTTTTGTTTAGCATTTTTTTCCAATTTCAGCTAAATCAGAAATCAAAGGCATAGGTACAGTGGCGTACCAAAAAATTTGGGAAATAAAATTTTTAAATCTATTCATCCATTCACTTATCTCTAATAAAACTCTGGAAAAGTTGTGTCTGCTCATTGAAAATTCCCTTGAAAAAATGACTGGGGGTGACTTAGGGAATGTTGCAGGGTCCATGAGAACCATTTCTAGAATTATGGTCTGTCTGTTTGTCCGTTTGAAAGTAAGGATCTCGGAAACTGAGAAACGGATTTTAATTAGACATTCCCTGGTGGACAGCTTGGAGCCCTAAACTTTATTTTATCTAATCGCCCAATAAACAAAAAAGATATAGTTATTTTAAGTGAGGTACCTATGCAATTTTTTTTTTGTAAATAGATTTATATGAAGAAAAATTCACTTTGTTTTTTAAAAAAAAAAAACAAAGCGCGCCTCTCACCTGGAATAAAACTCTAGAAAAGTTGTGTCTGCACATTGGAAATTCCTTGGCTAAAATTACTGAAAGTGACGAAGGGAATGTTATAGAGTTCATCTGAACTATTGTTATATTTTTTGTCTTCATTTTTATCAATGGGTATCAAAGTAGGAGCAGATGGGGTACTGAGGTTAAGGAGATGGAAGGAAGGAAGTATTTCGGAAAAACTCTACTGGAATTGCCAACAGAGATAGGGGCTTAACCCAAACATATGTGACAGAAAGGAATATGACATAGGAAAGAAAGCCAAGGAAAAGAGGTTGATGAAGAGGAATTGGACCCGAGAATAAGGTTGGCAAAAGCGAAAAAATTGTTTCAATAGAAAATAGTACCACCCTAAAATACAGATCCACCCGGACAACGTCGGCTTCCCTGCTAGTATTATATAAATATCATATCATATATATATATCATATATCCATACTTAAAGCCAAAGCAATAATTAACTTTAGAAACCTCACTTTCAATCGATTTCAAGGATATGTATATTAAACAAGTAAGGAAGTCTAAGTTCGGGTGAAACCGAATATTACATACCCAGCTGTGCACATAAAGTGGGCGTGATCGTTCACCGATTTTTCTTATTTTCTGTGGTAGTACTCTACATAAACATGACATGCCTGGTACCTAGTTTCGTAAATCTATCTCACACCGTTCTGAAGTTGTTAGCAGTCGAATTTAAAAATTGCTTGACTCATAAGTGGGCGGTGCCACGCCCACTTTCCAAAATTTTGAAAAAATTATGTAAAGAATATGAAAGTTGATGTATGTACCAAATTATATTATTATAGCGAAATCAGTTAATTAGATATAGACTTTTCAATATTTCCACCTCCTTTCAATATAACTTTTATGAAAAAGTAGGCGTGGTCGCGAAGCGATTTCGTTTATTTTCTATAGCTGAATTTAGCACAACAATAGTATGTCCTCTACGAAATTTCGTTATACTAGCATAAACTGTTCTGAAGTTATTAAGAGTCAAAATTTTAAAATTTCTTCAAATATACGTGGGCGGTACCACGCCCCCTTTTCAAAATTTTTTATAAAATCGACCTTAGAACATCTAAATCAATACATATTGCAAATTTTATCATTGTAGCTGCTTCTAATATTGAATTAACCCATTTTATACGTTTTTCGAAATTTTCGATATCGAAAAAGGGGCGTGGTTATGGTCCGATTTTACCCATTTTCAATAGCAATCTATTCTGAACCCAAATAAGTACGCATGCCAAATTTGGTGAAGATATCTCAATATTTGCTCAAGTTATCGTGTTAACGGACAGACGGACGGACGGACGGACGGACAGACGGACGGACATGGCTCAATCAAATTTTTTTTCGATCCTAATCATATTGATATATGGAAGTCTATATCTATCTCGATTCCTTTATACCTGTACAACCAACCGTTATCCTAACAAAGTTATAATACCCTGTGTACAAGTACAGCTGGGTATAATAAAATTTTTGAAAAACGTTTTTCAATACATTCTATTTCTTCAAAACTCTAGGAACATAGACAAATAATTGATCTTCCATCAGTTTTTTATTTGACCAATCTACCTAACTTGGTGAACTTCGACTACCGAATTTTTATTTAAAATGTTGAAAGGGTACTTCGCAGGGGCGGGCAAGGCCGCGGGTATATACTACACCTTTTTCAGTTTATATTCAGAAAGTTACAATTTATATTCAGAAAATTACAATTGATATTCAGAATTTACAATTGATATTCAGAAAATTCCAATTAATATTCAGAAATTTCATTTGATATTCAGAAAATTCAAATTGATATTCAGAAAGTTCCATTTGTTATTCAGAAAATTAAAATTAATATTCAGAAATTCAAATTGATATTCAGAAATCCAAATTTATATGAAAAAAAGAGATTTTCTGAATATGAATTGTAACTTTCTGAATATCAATTGTAATTTTCTGGTTATTATTTTTAATTTTCTGAGTAACAAATGGAACTTTCTGAATATTAATTGTATTTTTCTGAATATCAAATGGAAATTCTGAATATGAATTGTAATTTTCTGAATATGAAATGGAAATTCTGAATATTAATTGGAATTTTCTGAATATCAATTGTAAATTCTGAATATCAAGTGTAACTTTCTGAATATAAACTGAAAAAGGTGTAGTCTTACTAATATTATAAATGTGAATGTAGCGATGTTTGGATATTTGGATGTTTGGATGTCGAGACGTTTACTTCTGTTCCTCAATATCGTGAGAATGGCAAGGAGGTATAGGCTATTTTTTTTTTTAATTTTGCTATGGACCGATAATTTTAGATTTTTATGTTTTTCCATATAACTCCGAGTACACCTGAACTAAACTTATGATATTTCGCATACAGGTGTAGAAACTTCGAACAATATTGGTATCAAACGAAACTGGAAGGTGCCAGGTCTCATTTGGACTTCGATATATTTCGATAAATTGATCGATAACTGAGTTATCAGTCGACATGAGATTGCCCAAAAACTTTAAAATTGCCCTACAATATGGGTAACAAACGAAAGGGAAAGGCCGCAGGTTTCATTTGGACCTCGATATATTTCGATAAATTAATCGATAACTGGGTTATCGGTGAAATTGTGATTGCCCAAAAACCTTAAAATTGCCCTACAATATGGGTACTAAACGAAAGGGGATGGCTCCAGGTTTCAATTGGACTTCGATATATTTCGATAAATTTGCCGATAGCTGAGTTATCGGTGGAAATGTGATTGCCCAAAAACCTTAAAATTGCCAACAATATGGGTATCAAACGAAAGGGCATGACACCAGGTTTTATTTGGACTTCAGCGTATTTCGATACATTTATCGATAACTGAGTTATCGGTGAAAATGTGATTGCCCAAAAACCTTAAAATTGCCCTACAATATGGGTATCAAACGAAAGGGCATGACACCAGGTTTCATTTGGACTTCGATATTTTTCGATAAATTTATCGATATCTGAGTTATCGGTGAAAATGTGATTGCCCAAAAACTTTAAATATCAGAAGAAAGGGGATGGCCACAGGTTTCATCTGGACTTTAATATATTTCGATAAATTTATTGATAACTGAGTTATTGGTGAAAAATCCTTAAAATTTCCCTACAATGTGGGTATCAAACGAAAGGGGATGGCCCCAGTTTTCATTTGGAATTCAATATATTTCGATAAATTTTTCGATAACTGAGTTACCGGTGAAACCGAGACGGTTCAAAAGCCTTAAAATTCCCCGACAATATGGGTATCAAACGAAAGAGCATGACCCCAGGTTTCATTTGGACTTCCATATTTTTCGATAAATTTATCGTTAACTGAGTTATCGATGAAAATATGATTGCCCAAAAACTTTAAAATTGCCCTACAATATGGGTAACAAACGAAAGGGAAAGGCCGCAGGTTTCATTTGGACTTCGATATATTTCGATAAATTTATCGATAACTGAGTTATCGGTGAAAAATCCCTAAAATTTCCCTACAATATGGGTATCAAAAGAAAGGGGATGGCCCAGTTTTCATTTGGACTTCAATATATTTTGATAAATTTATCGATAATTGAGTTATCAGTGATACCGAGATGGCTCAAACGCCTTAAAATTGGCCAACAATATGGGTATCAAACGAAAAGGGATGGCCCCAGTTTTCATTAGGACTTCGATATTTGTATTTCGATATATTTATCGATAACTGAGTTATCGGTCAAAACGTGATCGCCCAAAATCCTCAAATTATTTAATCAATCTACCTTTCCCCATTGATGGGAATTTTGAAAATTTTAAATACCCTTGGTAAATGCTTCAGTATTCAATAATATTATATAAATATCATATCATATATATATATCATATATCCATACTTAAAGCCAAAGCAAGATTTAACTTTAGAAACCTCACTTTCAATCGATTTCAAGGATATGTATATTAAACAAATTTTTGAAAACCGTTTTTCAATACATACTATTTCTTCAAAACTCTAGGAACATAGACAAATAATTGATCTTCCATCAGTTTTTTATTTGACCAATCTACCTAACTTGGTGAACTTCGACTACCGAATTTTTACTTAAAATGTTGAAAGGGTACTTCGCAAGGCCAGGCAAGGCCGCGGGTATATACTAGTATTATATAAATATCAAAGTTTGAAGTTTAGGTGAACTATTCAATAAATGCTTTCTGATACATTTGTATCCATACTTAAAGCCAAAGCAATATTTAACTTTAGAAACCTCACTTTCAATCGATTTTAAGGATATGTATATTAAATAAAATTTTTGAAAACCGTTTTTCAATACATTCTATTTCTTCAAAACTCTAGGAAAATAGACAAATAATTGATCTTCCATCAGTTTTTTATTTGACCAATCTACCTAACTTGGTGAACTTCGACTACCGAATTTGTACTTAAAATGTTGAAAGGGTACTTCGCAGGGGCGGGCAAGGCCGCGGGTATATACTAGTATTATATAAATACCAAAGTTTGAAGTTTAGATGAACTATTCGATAAATGCTTTCTGAGACATTTATATCCATACTTAAAGCCAAAGCAGAGTGTGGAGTGTATTGGAGTGTGGTTGCTAAGTGACCTTGCTCAATCCCGACTCTTGCGTCCTCGTTCGTGCACTCTGGGCAACGGGAGTTACCTACGGTCGCGGCAGAAAGAGAGGGAGCCCCGGTGGGGCCACTCTGACATACTTGGTTTAAGGGCTCACCGAGGTTTTTGCGTAGCGTCTGTTCACCATGAGGTGAGGCTGCAAGCGGGCGTCTGTCTTGAAGCAAGCGGCTCGCTATATAAATGTGTAAATATTTTCCAAAAACCCCGAAACGGGTTGTGCGCTGGGTTTGGGACCCGCCACGTAAAAAACTTAATTCCAATGAAAACAAAATCAAAGCCTCGGATGAGAACCCCCTTTAATGTTGACGACCCGGCAAAAGAAATAAGGCATAATGATTTGGATATTAGGGCATGTACCGGGAATGTCCGGACCCTTTCAAGGGACGGTGCCGCTGCCCGACTGGTTGATGTCCTCGTAGGCGCAAAGGCCGACATCACCGCCCTGCAGGAAATGCGATGGACGGGGCAAGGAAAGACGACCATCGGTCCTTGTGACGTATACTACAGTGGCCAGACACGCGGCAAAGCGCGTGGTGTAGGATTCGTGGTGGGAAAGAGACTTCGCCGCCAAGTATTAGCGTTCACTCCTGTGGACGAGCGTCTCGCTGCGATCCGCATCAAGGCGAGGTTTTTCAACATAACATTTATCTCCGCCTATGCGCCGACTGAGGAGACGGACGACGCAGAGAAGGGCTCCTTCTACGATAAACTTGAACAGACTTATGATCGCTGCCCCCAGCATGATATCAAAATCGTGCTCGGCGACTTTAATGCCAAGGTGGGCAAGGAAGGAGTCTTTGGTCCTACAGTTGGAAAATTCAGTCTCCACGATATAACATCCCCCAAAGAGAACTTCGCCGCCAAGTATTAGCGTTCACTCCTGTGGACGAGCGTCTCGCTGCGATCCGCATCAAGGCGAGGTTTTTCAACATAACATTTATCTCCGCCTATGCGCCGACTGAGGAGACGGACGACGCAGAGAAGGGCTCCTTCTACGATAAACTTGAACAGACTTATGATCGCTGCCCCCAGCATGATATCAAAATCGTGCTCGGCGACTTTAATGCCAAGGTGGGCAAGGAAGGAGTCTTTGGTCCTACAGTTGGAAAATTCAGTCTCCACGATATAACATCCCCCAACGGCACTAGGTTGATTGACTTCGCCGCTGCTCGCAATACGGTCATCAGTAGTACCAGGTTCCAGCATAAGCGAATACACCAAGCCACATGGCTGTCCCCTGATCAAAGAACTAGAAACCAGATTGATCATGTCTTGATTGACGGCAGACATAGCACCACCGTTCTGGACGTGCGTACACTGCGTGGTCCCAATATTGACTATGACCATTATCTTGTCGCAGCCAAGATACGCACACGCCTCTGTGCAACGAAGAAAGTGCGCACAGTAACGGAAGGAAAGTTTGACGTCGAGAAGCTGCGCATGACACAGACAGCTGATAATTTCACAACTCGACTCTCACAACTGCTAGCAGAGGGCAATCCCCGGCCTAACGATGTAACCGAGCAATGGAAGCATATCTCTCACTCATTGCGAACCGCGGCTGAGGCCACTATAGGGTTCCAGCGACCCCCCAGGAAGAACAGCTGGTACGATGAGGAATGCAAAACTGCCTCGAAAAAAAAGGACGCTGCCTACAAGGAGACGTTGCAACAATATCGTGAGGCAAAGAAGGAAGAGAGCCGCCTTTTCAGAAAAAAGAAAATTGAGGCCGAAAGGCGTGAGTGTGAGGAGCTTGAGATGCTGGCTGACAGGAATGATGCCCGAAAATTCTATGAAAAGATCCGGCGGATGACGGAAGGTTTTAAGACCGGGGCAAGCTCCTGTAAGGACAATAATGGCGACCTGGTAACCGACGTACAAAGTGTACTTAAATTATGGAGGGAGCACTTCTCCTCACTGCTAAATTGCGAGGGAGACGTCGAGCCCGATACCCCAATCCCTGACGATGGAAAAGTCGTCCCACCACCTGACTATGATGAAGTGAGGATAGCTATATCCCGGCTCAAAAACAACAAAGCGCCTGGAAAAGATGGACTACCCGCCGAGCTGTTCAAACACGGAGGCGAAGAGCTGGTAAAAAGCATGCATCAGCTCTTATGCAGAATATGGTCAGACGAATGCATGCCTCCGGATTGGAATTTAAGTGTGCTTTGCCCAATCCACAAGAAAGACGATCCTGCTAACCGCACCAACTACCGCGGAATTAGTCTTCTTAATATTGCATATAAGGTTCTTTCTAGCGTGTTGTGTGAAAGGCTGAAGCCCATCGTAGACAAACTGATTGGACCTTATCAGTGTGGCTTTAGACTTGGTAAGTCTACCATCGACCAGATTTTCACGATACGCCAAATCCTGGAAGAGAAGACCCATGATAAAAGAATCGACACACACCATCTCTTTGTCGATTTCAAAGCCGCTTTTGACAGCGCAAAAAGGAGTTGCCTGTATGCCGCCATGTCTGAATTTGACTTCCCTGCAAAGCTTATACGGCTTTGCCAAATGACGTTGAGCAATAACAACAGCTCCGTCAGAATTGGGAAGGACCTCTCTGAGCCATTTGAAACCAAACGAGGCTTCAGACAGGGCGACTCCCTTTCGTGCGATTTCTTCAATCTGATGCTGGAGAAGATAATTCGAGCAGCAGAGCTAAACCGCAATGGTACAATCTTTTACAAGAGCGGGCAATTGCTGGCGTATGCCGATGATATTGATATCATTGGCCTTAACAACCGCGCCGTAAGCGCTGCCTTCTCTGGACTGGATAAGGAAGCAAAAAATTGGGTCTTGCCGTGAACGAGGACAAGACGAAGTATTTGCTGTCATCAAAGAAAGAATCGGCGCACCTGCGCCTTGGCAGCCATGTCACTGTTGATAGTTACAAATTTGAAACTGTGAGGGACTTCGTCTATTTGGGAACCAGTATCAACACCGAAAATAATATCAGTCTAGAAATCCAGCGGAGAATCACTCTTGCCAACAAGTGCTACTTTGGACTGAGTAGGCAATTGAGAAGTAAAGTCCTCTCTCGAAGAACAAAGATCACGCTCTATAAGTCTCTCATCATACCTGTCCTGATGTATGGCTCAGATTCATGGACAATGTCAAGAGAAGGTGAGATGGCCCTTGGAGTATTTGAGAGAAAAGCTCTCCGGAAGATTTATGGTCCTTCCCGTGATGCCAACGGCGAGTATCGAAGGAAATTTAACGATGAGCTGTACGAGCTCTACGCAGATCTGACCATAGTCCAGCGAATTAAAGCTCAAAGACTCCGCTGGCTGGGCCATGTTATGCGAATGGACAAAGAGGAAGAATGGGTGGAGGATGACTTGAACTCCCTTGGGGTTTCCAATTGGCGTCAGTTATCGCTAAAAAGGAATGACTGGCGTGCTTTGATATGCAACGCCCAAAATCGCTTAGGCGGATAAGCGCCAATAAATGATGATAAAAGCCAAAGCAATATTTAACTTTAGAAACCTCACTTTCAATCAATTTCAAGGATATGTATCTATACTATAATAAAACTGTAGAAAAGTCGGGTCTGTACATTGAAAATTTCTTTGAAAAAATGACTGAGGATGACTTGAGGAATGTTATAGAGTCCATCTCAACCATTTTTAGAATTATTGTCTGTCTGTTTGTCTGTTTATCTGGTTGTCTGTTTGTCTGTTTGTCCGTTTGAACGTAAGGATCTCGGAAACCAAGAAACGGATTTTAATGAGACTTTTTCTGGTGGACAGCTTGAAGCTTAGAAGGAGCCCTAAACTTTATTTTATCAAAATCGCCCAATAAACAAAAAAGATATAGTCATTTTAAGTGAGGTACCTATGAAATTTTTTTTTGTAAATAGATTTCTATGAAGAAAAATTCACTTTGTTTGTCAAAAAAATAACAAAGCGTGCCTCTCACAAATTTTTGTTTAGCATTTTTTTTCAATTTCAGCTAAATCAGAATTCAAAGGCATGTTACAGTGACGTACCAAAAAATTTGGGAAATAAAATTTTTAAATCTATTCATCCATTCACTTATCTATACTATAATAATCTATACTATAATAAAACTGTAGAAAAGTCGTGTCTGTACATTGAAAATTTCTTTGAAAAAAAGACTGGGGATGACTTGAGGAATGTTATAAGAGTCCATCTCAACCATTTTTAGAATTATTGTCTGTCTGTTTGTCTTTTTGTCATTGTGAACGTAAGGCTCTCGGAAACTAAGAAACGGATTTTAATGAAACTATTTCTGGTGGACAGCTTGAGGCTTAGAAGGAGCCCTAAACTTTATTTTTTCAAAATCGCCCAATAAACAAAAAAGATATAGTCATTTTAAGTGAGGTACCTATGAAATTTTTTTTTGTAAATAGATTTCTATGAAGAAAAATTCACTATGTTTGTCAAAAAAATAACAAAGCGTGCCTCTCACAAATTTTTGTTTAGCATTTTTTTTGTCAATTTCGGCTAAATCAGAAATCAAAGGCATAGGTACAGTGGCGTACCAAAAAATTTGGGAAATAAAATTTTTAAATCTATTCATCCATTCACTTATCTATCTATATCTATCTATCTATACTATAATAAAACTGTAGAAAAGTCGTGTCTGTACATTAAACATTTCTTTGAAAAATTGACTGGGGATGACTTGAGGAATGTTATAGAGTCCATCTCAACCATTTTTAGAATTATTGTCTGTCTGTTTGTCTGTTTGTCCGTTTGAACGTACGGCTCTCGGAAACTAAGAAACGGATTTTAATGAGTCTTTTTCTGGTGGACAGCTTGAAGCTTAGAAGGAGCCCTAAACTTTATTTTATCAAAATCGCCCAAAAAACAAAAAAGATATAGTCATTTTAAGTGAGGTACCTATGAAATTTTTTTTTTAAATAGATTTATATGAAGAAAAATTCACTTTGTTTGTCAAAAAAATAACAAAGCGCGGCTCTCTCAAATTTTTGTTTAGTATTTTTTTTTTCAATTTCAGCTTAATCAAAAATCGATTGCATAGGTACAGTAACGTACCAAACAATTTGGGAAATAAAATTTTTAAATCTTTTCATCCATTCACTTAGGGAATGTTGCATGGTCCATGTGAACCATTTCTAGAATTATGGTCTGTCTGTGTGTATGTTTGTCCGTTTGAACGTAAAGATCTCGGAAACTAAGAAACGGATTTTAATTAGACATTCCCTGGTGGACAGCTTGGAGCCCTAAACTTTATTTTATATAATCGCCTAATAAACAAAAAAGATATAGTCATTTTAAGTGAGGTACCTATGCAATTTTTTTTTGTAAATAGATTTATATGAAGAAAAATTCACTTTGTTTGTCAAAAAAAAAAAACAAAGCGCGCCTCTCACCTGGAATAAAACTCTAGAAAAGTTGTGTCTGCACATTGGAAATTCCTTGGCTAAAATTACTGAAAGTGACGAAGGGAATGTTATAGAGTTAATCTGAACTATTGTTATATTTTTTGTCTTCATTTTTATCAATGAAAGTGGGTATCAAAGTAGGAGCAGATGAGGTACTGAGGTTAAGGAGATGGAAGGAAGGAAGTATTTCGGAAAAACTCTACTGGAATTGCCAACAGAAATAGGGGATTAACCCCAACATATGTGAAAGAAAGGAATATGACATAGGAATGAAAGCCGAGGAAAAGAGGTTGATGAAGGGGAATTGGACCCGAGAATAAGGTTGGCAAAAGCGAAAAAATTGTTTCAATAGAAATTAGTACCACCCTAAAATACAGATCCACCCGGACAACGTCGGGTTCCCTGCTAGTATTAAATACAATTTTTGAAAACCGTTTTACAATACATACTATTTCTTCAAAACTCTAGGAACATAGACAAATAATTGATCTTCCATCAGTTTTTTATTTGACCAATCTACCTAACTTGGTGAACTTACACGATCGAATTTTTATCTAAAATGTTGAAAGGGTACTTCGCAGGGGCGGGCAAGGCCGCGGGTATATACTAGTCTTACTAATATTATAAATGTGAATGTAGCGATGTTTGGATGTCCAGACGTTTACTTCTGTTCCTCAATAACGTGAGAATGGCAAGACTGATTTTGTTGAAATTTGGTAGGCAGTAGGGAATCCAATTTCCGGGATTTCTAGTCTCTCGGGATCTTCGGGATATGAAAGTTCAATACCCGGGATTGTCCCGAATTTTTTTTTTGCTAAAAATGGCACCCCATATCTATGTAATAAAGTAGACTAAATTATAGTAATTCATTTAAGTATGTATGTATATACAAATATACATAGGATATATTTGATTAATAACGACTTACAAAAAATAAAAATAACAAGTAAGGAAAGCTGTCTGTGCCGAAGGCTAAATACCTTTCATGAATAAGCGTCACGATTTTCACTGTTTGATCCCCAGTACAGCCAGTGTGAATTTAACTTTAGCTCATACCGAAATTATCGGAGCTATGGATTATATGGGGACGATGTGTTATATTGATCCAATCTCATTGATTTTTAACATCGACATTCCACATTCTAAAATAGCAACATTTACGAAATTTCACGTTCCTACCGATATAATTACAGGAGTTATCTACCAAAATCCGTTTATCGGAACAATCGATTGTATGGGGGCTATGTGAAACACTTATCCCATTTCAATGATTTTCAACATCGATATTTTACATATAAAAATAGCGGTGCTTCCAAAATTTCGCGTTCCTATGTGTTTAATTACAGGACTTATAGCCCAAAATCCGCTTATCGGAATAATCGATTGTATGGGAGATATGTGAAATATTTATGCCATCTCAATAATTTTCAACATCGATATTTCGCATATAAAAATAGCGATACTTCCAAAATTTCACGTTCCTACCTATATAATTACAGGAGTTATCTACCAAAATCCGTTTATCGGAACAATCGATTGTATGGGGGCTATGTGAAATATTTATCCAATCACATATAAAAATAGCAATACTTACAAAATTTCACGTTCCTAAGTGTTTAATTACAGGAGTTATAGCTCAAAATCCGTTTATCGGAGTAATCGATTGTATGGGAGCTATGTGAAATATTTATCCCATCTCTATGATTTTCAGCATCGATATTTCACATATAAAAATAGCAACACTTATAAAATTTCACGTTCCTTCGTGTTTAATTACAGGAGTTATAGCCCAAAATCCGTTTATCGGAATAATCGGTTGTATGGGATCTATATGTTATATTGGTCCGATCTTGCTGGTTCCGACAAATGATTCCTATATTGGAAAATGGTGGCCGCATACCAAATTTCAGCCAAATATCTCAAAAACTGAGGGACTAGTTTGCGTTCAAACAGACAGACAGACAGACGGACAGACGGACAGATGGACATGGCTAAATCAACTCATCTCGTCATCCTGATCATTTCGGTATACTTATTGATGGGTCTATCTCTTCTTCTTCTCATATTTACAAACATCGGACCAAAGTTATAATACCATTTCATGTTCATGAAAGGTATAAAAATGAATGCCATTTGACTTAGAGAAAAATTACTTTTTCTGAAGTTTGAAGTGTGATCTTAAAGAAATTATTGCATTAATAGTGTCATATCTTAACCTGGCCTCTGCCTTGTTGTTGTTGTAGCGAGGTGTAGCCCTGCCTAAATGTCAGACAGGGTCACCTCGAGTGTATTGCTCTTGGCCGGGTCGATATAAGAAAACGGCCCAGGTCGTTTCGGCACGATGGATACAGCACAAGTACTGGTACCGTTCTTGTAGAACCGGCAATACAAGAAACTAGCCATGTAGGCCATGAAGGTCATTTAGCGTTACCCAGGGTGCACCAACGGGGGACGACCTACTCTTACACCCCTATGCCTCAACACTGGTGGGTTGAACAGTTGACAAAAAGTCAAATGCCTTGTGAATATAATAGCCTTTGTTGCCCCCATTCCAAAAAATATCAATTTCTTTCCCCAAACCTTTTTTTAATTCATATTCGTTTCTATTGGTGGAAATTTGGGAGCTACTAGTCAAAACTTGATGCAACTTTTCTTTAAGACTAACGGGTTTGTCAACTTCAACCACTTCGTCGTTGATATTAGTATGGTTTTCGTTATGAAGCATGTTTTCTGTATTACGAAGGATGCTCTCGAGCTCCCCCCCAATGACTGATAAGCTAATTTCTTTGGAAAATGCATACTTTAAATCATATATATTACTCGGATTAATTAAAAAGGCGTAAAAAAGCGGTGTTGCAAATGTTGTAGTAATAGTTATTTTTCCTCAAAGGGGGATGTTTTTGGTAGAAGTTTAGAATCATTCAGAATCATGTTCTACTTAAAGTACATATATACAAGATAACTTAAATGTATTTAAAAATTTATTTTCGGTGAACCCGGGATTTAGGTCTAGTAATCCCGGGATTTTCGGGACTTAAAAAACTACGAGATCGCGGGATTGGAATCCCTAGTAGGCAGACCCCTAATAGTCTAGAAGGAGGTATAGGCTATTTTTTATACCTTTCATGAACATGAAATGGTATTATAACTTTGGTCCGATGTTTGTAAGTATGAGAAGAAGAAGAGATAGACCCACCAATAAGTATACCGAAATGATCAGGATGACGAGATGAGTTGATTTAGCCATGTCCGTCTGTCTGTCTGTCTGTCTGTCTGTCTGTTTGAACGCAAACTAGTCCCTCAGTTTTTGAGATATTTGGCTGAAATTTTGTATGCGGCCACCATTTTCCAATATAGGAATCATTTGTCGGAACCAGCAAGATCGGACCGATATTACATATAGCTCCCATACAATCGATTGTTCCGATAAACGGATTTTGGGCTATAACTCCTGTAATTAAACACCTAGGAACGTGAAATTTTGTAAGTGTTGTTATTTTTGTATGTGAAATATCGATGTTGAAAATCATCGAGATGGGATAAATATCTCCCATAGCTCCCATACAATCGATTGTTCCGATAAACGGATTTTGGGCTATAACTCCTGTAATTAAACACGTTGGAACGTGAAATTTTGGACGTATCGCTATTTTTATATGTGAAGTATCGATGTTGAAAATCATCGAGCTGGGATAAATATTTCACATAGCTCCCATACAATCGATTGTTCCAATAAACGGATTTTGGTAGATAACTCCTGTAGTTATATAGGTAGAAACGTGAAATTTCGTAACTATTGCTATTTTAGAATGTGGAATGTCGGTGTTAAAAATCAATGAGATTGGACCAACATAACACATCGCCCCCATATAATCGATAGTTCCGATAATTTCGGTATGAGCTTAAGGTAAATTCACACAGGCTGTACTGGGATCAAACAGTGAAAACCGTGACGCTTATTCATGAAAGGTATTTAGCCTTCGGCACAGCCGAAGACAGCTTTCCTTACTTGTTTTTTTTTTTAATTTTGGGGGGTCCGGCCATGCTAGGGACCGATACTTTTAAATTTTTTTGTTTTTCCATATAATTCTGAGTACACTTGACCTAAACTTATGATATTTCGCATACAGGTGTAGAAACTTCGAACAATATGGGTATCAAACGAGATTGGAAGGTGCCAGGTCTCATTTGGGCATCGATATATTTCGATAAATTTATCGATAACTGAGTTATCAGTCGAAATGAGATTACCCAGAAACCTTAAATTTTCCCTACAATATGGGTATCAAAAAAAAGGGGATGACCCCAGGTTTCATTTGGACTTCGATATATTTCGATAAATTTATCGATAACTGAGTTATCGGTTAAAATGTTATTGAATAAAAACCTTAAAATTGCCCTACAATATGGGCATCAAAGGAAAGGGAATGGCCCCAGGTTTCATTTGGATCTTGATATATTACAATAAATTTATCGATAACTGAATTATCGGTGAAAATGTGGTTACTCAAAAACCTTAAATTTTCCCTACAATATGGGTATCAAACGAAAGGGGATGACCCCAGGTTTCATTTGGACTTCAATATATTTCGATAAATTTATCGATAAATGAATTATCGGTGAAAATGTGGTTACTCAAAAACCTTAAATTTTCCCTACAATATGGGTATCAAACGAAAGGGGATGACCCCAGGTTTCATTTGGACTTCAATATATTTCGATAAATTTATCGATAACAAAAACCTTAAACTTTCCCTACAATATGGGTATCAAACGAAAGGGGATGACCCTAGGTTTCATTTGGACTTCAATATATTACGATAAATTTATCGATAACTGAGTTGTGAAAATGTTATTGAACAAAAACATTAAAATTACCCTACAATATGAGCATCAAAGGAAAGGGAATGGCCCCAGGTTTAATTTGCAACTCGGTATATTTCGATAAATTAATCGATAACTGAGTTATCGGTGAAAATGTAATTGCCCAAAAACCTTAAAATTGCCCTACAATATGGGTACTTAGCGAAAGATGATGGCCCCAGGTTTCAATTGGATTTCGATAAATTTATCGGTAACTGAGTTATCGGTGAAGATGTGATAGCCCAAAAACCTTCAAATTGCCCTACAATATGGGTATCAAACAAAAGGGCATGAGACCAGACAACAACAACAACAACCAGGTTTCATTTGGACTTCGATATATTTCGATAAATTTATCGATAACTGTGTTATCGGTGAAGATGTGATTGCCCAAAAACTTTAAAATTGCCCTACAATATGTGTAACAAACGAAAAGGAAAGGCTGCAGGTTATATTTGGACTTCGATATATTTCGATAAATTTATCGATAACTAAGTTATCGGTAAAAATGTAATTGCTCAAAAACCTTAAAATTGCCCTACAATATGGGTATCATTTGGATTTCAATATATTTCGATACATTTTTTGATAATTGAGTTACCGGTGAAAACGAGATGGCTCAAAAGCCTTAAATTTGCCCGACAATATGGGTATCAAACGAAAGAGCATGAACCCAGGTTTCATTTGAAATTCCATATATTTCGATAAATTTATCGATAACTGAGTTATCGGTGAAAATTTGATTGCCCAAAAACTTTAAAATTTCCCCACAATATGGGTATCAAAAGAAAGGGGATGGGCACAGGTTTCATCTGGACTTCAATATATTTCGATAAATTTATCGATAACAAAAACCTTAAACTTTCCCTACAATATGGGTATCAAACGAAAGGGGATGGCCCAAGTTTTCATTTGGACTTCAATATATTTCGATAAATTTATCGATAATTGAGTTATCGGTGAAAACGAGATGGCTCAAAAGCTTTAAAATTGGCCAACAATATGGGTATCAAATGAAAAGGGATGGCCCCAGCTTTCATTTGGACTTCGATATATGTATTTCGATATATTTATCGATAACTGAGTTATCGGTCAAAACGTGATCGCCCAAAAACCTCAAATTATTTAATCAATCTACCTTTCCCCAATAATCAATAATCTTATCTTACTAATATTATAAATAGGAATGTAGCGATGTTTGGCTATTTGGGTGTTTGGATGTCCAGACGTTTACTTCTGTTCCCCAATAACGTGAGAATGGCAAGACGGTTTTGTTGAAATTTGGTAGGCAGACAGCCAATTGTCTAGAAGGAGGTATAGGCTATTTTTTTTTTTAATTTTGGGGGGTCCGGCCATGCTAGGGACCGATACTTTTCGATTTTTTGTTTTTCCATATAACTCTGAGTACACTTGACCTAACCTTATGATATTTAGCAAACAGGTGTAGAAACTTCGAACAATATGGGTATCAAACGAAATTGGAAGGTGCCAGGTCTCATTTGGGCTTCGATATATTTCGATAAATTTATCGATAACTGAGTTATCAGTCGAAATGAGATTGCCCAGAAACCTTAAATTTTCCCAACAATATGGGTATCAAACAAAAGGGGATGACCCCTGGTTTCATTTGGACTTCGATATATTTCGATAAATTTATCCATAACTGAGTTATCGGTGAAAATGTTATTGAACAAAAACCTTAAAATTACCTTACAATATGGGTATCAAACGAAAGGGAATGGCCCCACGTTTCATTTGGATCTCGATATATTTCGATAAATTAATCGATAACTGAGTTATCGGTTAAAATGTTATTGAATAAAAACCTTAAAATTGCCCTACAATATGGGCATCAAAGGAAAGGGAATGGCCCCAGGTTTCATTTGGATCTCGATATATTTCCATAAATTAATCGATTACTGAGTTATCGGTTAAAATGTTATTGAATAAAAACCTTAAAATTGCCCTACAATATGGGTATCAAACGAAAGGGCATGGCCCCAGGTTTCATTTGGACTTCGATATTTTTCGATAAATTGATCGATGACTGAGTTATCGGTGAAAATGTGATTGCTCAAAAACCTTAAAATTGCCCTACAATATGGGTACTTACGAAAGGGGATGGCCCCAGGTTTCAATTGGACTTCGATATATTTCGATCAATTTATCGATAACTGAATTATCGGTGAAAATGCGATTGCCCAAAAACCTTAAAATTGCCCTACAATATGGGTATCAAACGAAAGGGCGTGAGACCAGGTTTCATTTGGACTTCGATATATTTCGATAAATTTATCGATAACTGAGTTATCGGTGAAGATGTCATTGCCCAAAAACTTTAAAATCGCCTTACAATATGTGTAACAAACGAAAAGGAAAGGCTGCAGGTTTCATTTGGACTTCGATATATTTCGATAAATTTATCGATAACTAAGTTATCGGTGAAAATGTAATTGCCCAAAAACCTTAAAATTGCCCTACAATATGGGTATCATTTGGATTTCAATATATTTCGCTACATTTTTTGATAACTGAGTTACCGGTGAAAACGAGATGACTCAAAAGCCTTAAATTTGCCCGATAATATGGGTATAAAACGAAAGAGCGTGACCCCAGGCTTCATTTGGACTTCCATATATTTCGATAAATTTATCGATAACTGAGTTATCGGTGAAAATGTGATTGCCCAAAAACTTTAAAATTTCCCTACAATATGGGTATCAAAAGAAAGGGGATGGCCACAGGTTTCATCTGGACTTTATTATATTTCGATAAATTTATTGATAACTGAGTTATTGGTGAAAAATCCTTAAATTTGCCCTACAATATGGGTATCAAACGAAAGGGGATGGCCCCAGTTTTCATTTGAACTTCAATATATTTCGATAAATTTATCGATAATTGAGTTATCGGTGAAAAGGAGAAAGCCTTGAAATTGGCCAACAATATGAGTATCAAAGGAAAAGGGATGGCCCAGGTTTCATTTGGACTTCGATATATGTATTTCGATATAATTACCGATATCTGAGTTATCGGTCAAAACATGATCGTCCAAAAACCTCAAATTATTTAATCAATCTACCTTTCCCCATTGATGGGAATTTTGAAAATTTGAAATACCCTTGATAAATGCTTCAGTATTCAATAATCTTACTAATATTATAAATGTGAATGTAGCGATGTTTGGATGTTTGGATGTCCAGATGTTTACTTCTGTTCCTTAATAACGTGAGAATGGCAAGACAGATTTTTTTGAAATTTGGTAGGCTGACAGCTAATAGCCTAGAAGGAGGTATAGGCAATTTTTTTTTTTTTAATTTTGGGGGGTCCGGCCATGCTAGGGACCGATACTTTTCGATTTTTTTGTTTTTCCATATAACTCTGAGTACACTTGACCTAAACTTATGATATTTTGCATACAGGTGTAGAAACTTCGAACAATATGGGTATCAAACGAAACTGGAAGGTGCCAGGTCTCATTTGGGCTTCGATATATTTCGATAAATTTATCGATAACTGAGTTATCAGTCGAAATGAGATTGCCCATAAACCTTAAATTTTCCCTACAATATGGGTATCAAACGAAAGGGGATAACCCCAGGTTTCATTTGGACTTCGATAACAATATTTGTATGAAACGAAAGGGCATGACACTTCGATATATTTCGATAAATTTATCGATAACTGAGTTATCGGTGAAGATGTCATTGCCCAAAAACTTTAAAATTGCCTTACAATATGTGTAACAAACGAAAAGGAAAGGCTGCAGGTTTCATTTGGACTTCGATATATTTCGATAAATTTATCGTTATCTAAGTTATCGGTGAAAATGTAATTGCCCAAAAAACCTTAAAATTGCCCTACAATATGGGTATCATTTGGATTTCAATATATTTCGATAAATTTTTCGATAACTGAGTTACCGCTGAAAAAGAGATGGCTCAAAAGCCTTAAATTTGCCCGACAATTGATACCCATTCAAACGAAAGAGCATGACCCCAGGTTTCATTTGGACTTCGATATATTTCGATAAATTTATCGGTAATTGAGTTATCGGTGAAAACGAGATGGCTCAAAGCCTTAAAATTGGCCAACAGTAAGGGTATCAAATGAAAAAGGATGGCCCCAGGTTTCATTTGGACTTCGATATATGTATTTCGATATATTTATCGATAACTGAGTTATCGGTCAAAATGTGATCGCCCAAAAACCTCAAATTATTTAATCAATCTACCTTTCCCCATTGATGGGAATTTTGAAAATTTTAAATACCCTTGATAAAAGCTTCAGTATTCAATAATCTTACTAATATTATAAATGAGCATTTCCGTCATTGTGTATCAATACCAAGTGTGAACTCTTCTTTTGACAACACACATTAAAATGTCGGTTTGTTTACATCCTGCACATATTAAAATGTCGCCAGCACCGAATAACAGAAAAGCAAATGGCGTTGTTTAACATCCTGCACACATCAACATGGCGGTCTCCTATCTTTTACCTAATGGTAGAAAGAGATAGGAAGATGGAAAGAAGTGAGACAAAAAAGGAAATTAAAAAAGGTGACTAAACTCACTTTGAAGTTTTCACGACTATGTCTATGATATCACACTTGTTATTAACCACAATCTCAAACAGGTGTAAACTCATTTTGGAATTTTGGCGTTTATCGTCAAGTGAATTCACTTGGTATTTATGCACAATGATTTCCGTAGAATAGTCAACCAGAGCAAAAATTTTAAATGTTAATAAAAATAAATTCTTTTTTAACCCTGTTATACAAAATTACCCAAAGTTTTATAAAAATAAAGGTTTGGAAGTTAATTTGCATATTTTTATGAAAAATTTGGCTTAAAACCTGAAATTTTTTTTTTTTCATTTCGAGCCAGTTTTAAAGGCCTGTTTCTTTTAAATTTTTCCAATGTACGACTTATACTAGCGATCCGTTTTTTGCAACGAAATATCTCCATGAATATCAATTAAGACTAGCAAAATGACAGAAGAGTGAAAGACGATGTATTAACAGTAAACTTATATTGAAACTTTTACCTCTGCCTGGATTGTACGTTCGCGGCCAAAAAACTACATTTTTTGTTACCACTTCTCAAGGAGTGTAAGGAAATGTCTAAAACTACATTGCTAAAGCCAGTTGAGTGCACTTAATTGAAAACCAAAACTACTTCTCGTGAAGGGTTTATTAAACCTTTTTTTTTTAATGTTCAAAGTTGCGTACGATCGCGACCGTTTTGCATTTTGATATAATTTTGGCCTGTTCACTTTGAAATTATGTACTTTGTGCTTTCTTTTTTTATCCATCGTGTTAGCAGTTGCCGCCGTGGTGTAGCGGTTAAGTGTTGGGCCTTCTACACCAAGTCGTGGCGGTTCGATGCCCGGCAAAAGTAACATCAAAAATTATTTAGAAAAACAATTTTTCTAAACGGGGTCGCCCCTCGGCAGTAGTTTGGCAAACCCTCCGGGTGTATTTCTGCCATGAGAAGCTTGTCAGCAAAAAATTCATTTGCTTTGCGAGTGCCGTTCGGAGTCGGCAAAAAACTGTAGGTTC
This sequence comes from Campiglossa producta, assembly GCA_964058755.1. Classification (NCBI taxonomy): domain Eukaryota; kingdom Metazoa; phylum Arthropoda; class Insecta; order Diptera; family Tephritidae; genus Campiglossa; species Campiglossa producta. Next base: position 1,449,745 of record CAXKVI010000006.1, read on the forward strand.
CGCCAACTTGTAGGAAAACTCAAAAGCAACATACCACAAGCTGGAAAGAGAAGCTCGGCTAAAAAATCTCGTTAGAGGTTATGATAACCTGTTGGTATATCGCCGGAATTCGTTAGCAGTTGTTGTAAGTCATCTCGCGTATTGAAATTTAATAACGAAAAAATTTAGTTTGAATGATTTTCATACAAAACGGCCAACAAGCGTACACTCAATTTAAATTAAAGCAAATATAAGAATATTTGAAAAAAATTATTAGAATATTATAAACGTAAGTACAGATTATTTCGTGAACTAATATTTTAATAGTTTTAAAAAATTTATGTACATATATCTCTTAGATAATAAAGATGGGTAAAGCTCCTACTGAATCCCAAAAAGCAAAGCATAAGCGGTATTTGCAAAATATTATGAGTGATCCCACAAAACTTAAGCAGTATCGTAAGAAAGCAGCTGAACGAATGAAGAAACGAAGGGAAGCACTAACGAAGTTGGGGAGAAACACTAAGCTGATGAGGGAAAAAGTAAAAGAACGTGAACGGTTGATAATATACCGTCAAAAAAAGAAAATTGCTTCTAGACAACAACGAAATGGTATAATCTATACTTGCAAACAAACTTTATACAAAGCTGTAAAAAAGCAGAAAATGCTTTACAAAAAAATGAAGCAAAAAAAAGAGGTTATTAAAATACTTTATAAAAAGTATTTGCCAGAAAGTAGTACAACTCAAAATACTCTTGAAGAGGACATCAACTCAAAGATAGAGTTGAAATTGGCTGGAGACTTTTTTCTGCGGGACGATATCAGCGTTCAGGCTGCTGGAAAAAAAGAAACGCTAATATTAGATGGGAAAGTTGTTGCTAAACGTTATATGCTGATAACAGTTTCTGAGGCTTACGAGATCTACAAAACGCAAGTAATCGGGAAAACCGCAAGTAAAACACATTTTTTTGAATGTCGTCCAAAAAGTGTCCAGATTTCGAGCAAAATGCCACATAACATGTGTGTATGCATTTATCATGCCAATTTTAATTATTTATTGAAAAGTTTATCGAACGCTATGGACCCTATATCTGATGACTTCGAAAAATTCCTGAAATTAGCGTGTTGCAATATAGAAAATGAACACTGCATGACCAACGATTGCGAAAAGTGTGCAAGCGAAATTAAAGAGATCATTCCCTTGAAATACCTTTCAAAAATGGACGAGAACATCAAATGGAAACAATGGCGGAAAGTGGATGATCGTGTAACACTGAATTACACTGCTGCTCCGTTATCTGACTTGTTACACGAGATACAAGTTCAACTGCCACTTTTCAAGGAACACTTTTTTGTAAAGCGAGCACAGCAAAGCTATTTCGAAGCTGTCAGGAAAAATATCCCACCTGGAGTACTTGTTATACAAGTAGATTTCGCAGAGAATTATAGGCTAATCTGCCAAAACGAAATTCAGAGTGCGCATTTTAGTTATAAGCAAGTTTCTATTTTTACTTGCGTCGCTTGGATGTCTGACCAAACTAAGTCGTTTGCAATAATAAGTGACAGTTTAACAGCAAAATCGATGTTTACGTGTTTATAACACATCTTGTGCAAGAGATAAAAAGGCAACATGGCGAATTCCAAGACATTTCCTTTTTCTCGGATGGAAGTAGCTGCCAATTTAAAAATAAGTATATAGCTCGGAGTCTTCCAGATTTGCTGACTCAATTCAACTGCAAAAATTTTTAGTGGAACTATTTTGCGACATCTCATGGCAAGGGTGCAGTCGATGGTATTGGAGCAGTTGTGAAAAGAAAAGTCTGGCAAGTAACAAAAACAAAAAATCTAATTTTGAATGATGCATTATCTTTTTATAATTGTGCAAAAGAGCACATCACTGGAGTTCAACTTATATATATTGGAGCTGATTCAATCGCCGAGATATCCCCAACCTTAAACCAAGAATGGACAAATATACCACGCATTCCAGGTATCAGATTGATACATTCAATTTCCTGTGACGAAAACTTGAAGTTACATGTAGCTCGTACGGCATATTCGCAATATAAAGATATTTAATAATATTTCATTATATAGACTATATGTATGTGTGTATATTAATAATAATAAATAATACTGATGCCGTGTTTTACTCCATAATTTGAGTCTTTGGCTATTATCATGTCGTTGGAATAAAAAACTATTTTGTAGAAAACAAATTTGCTTAGAATTCTTGAACGGTGTCATCCATCATTCACCCGTTAATCACTAGTTTTTCACGTCAAATTTTCAGGCCCTATGCTCCAATAGGAGTTGAGGAAATGATGATGATTCATAAATTTTACAACTATACATTATAGTGAGTATACTTTATGTTATACAAGCCACTTTCGAGCCTTTCTGTGTGGGCCGCGGGATTTCAGTAGAGTCTAATAATTTATGCTATTTTCTTTTCTTTATAAATACAACATATGATATTGAAACTTGTGAATTAAGTGTTCCAATTCATATAATTTGTAAAACAATGTGCAGAAAATAGTAAAAAAAAATGTATGGAAAAATCATACGTTCGCGACCCGTACGTTCGCGACCGACATAAAAATTTTCTGAAGATATTTTAACGCGGAATAATCGTAAAGAAAGCTAACTTAAGCCACTTCAATATGTTACAACCGTTTTGAAAAAATCCATTCCATTTTGCGTACGTTCGCGACCACATATTTATTGCCCCCACAGTCAAAACTAAAAATCGAACAAACCTGCCTCTTGCACCTAAAATTGACCTACCAAAATGCTAAGAGGCAAAAAAAAAAAAAAGAAAAACCAATGTATACTTTGTTTTTTGGCCCATAAAATCGTACGAACGTGCTGTTCGCGACCGTGGAAACACCCAAATGTGAATGTAGCGATGTTTGGATATTTGGATGTTTGGATGTCCAGACGTTTACTTCTGTTCCTCAATAACGTGAGAACGGCAAGACGGATTTTGTTGAAATTTGGTAGGCAGACAGCTAATAGTCTAGAATGAGGTATAGGCTATTTTTATTTTAATTTTGGGGGTTCCGGCCATGCTAGGAACCGATACTTTTCGATTTTTTTTTGTTTTTCCATATAACCCTGAGTACACTTGACCTAAACTTATGATATTTCGCATACAGGTGTAGAAACTTCGAACAATATGGGTATCAAACGAAACTGGAAGGTGCCAGGTCTCATTTGGGCTTCGATATATTTCGATAAATTTATCGATAACTGAGTTATCAGTCGAAATGAGATTGCCCAGAAACCTTAAATTTTCCCTACAATATGGGTATCAAACGAAAGGGGATGACCCCAGGTTTCATTTGGACTTCGATATATTTCGATAAATTTACCAATAACTGAGTTATCGGTGAAAATGTTATTGAACAAAAACCTTAAAATTACCTTACAATATGGGTATCAAACGAAAGGGAATGGCCCCAGGTTTCATTTGGACCTCAATATATTTCGATAAATTAATCGATAACTGAGTTATCGGTGAAAATGTGGTTGCTCAAAAACCTTAAATTTTCCCTATAATAAGGGTATCAAATGAAAGGGGTTGACCCCAGGTTTCATTTGGACTTCATTATATTTCGATAAATGTATCGATAACTGAGTTATCGGTTAAAATGTTATTGAACAAAAACCTTAAAATTACCCTACAATATGGGTATCAAACGAAAGGGAATGGCCCCAGGTTTCATTTGGACCTCGATATATTTCGATAAATTAATAGATAACTGAGATATTTTTGGGGGTCCGGCCATGCTAGGGACCGATAATATTAGATTTTTTGTTTTTCCATATAACTCTGAGTACACTTGACCTAAACTTATGTATTTCGCATACAGGTGTAGAAACTTCGAACAATATGGGTATCAAACGAAATTGGAAGGTGCCAGGTCTCATTTGGGCTTCGATATATTTCGATAAATTTATCGATAACTGATATATCAGTCGAAATGAGATTGCCCAGAAACCTTAAATTTTCCCTACAATATGGGTATCAAAAGAAAGGGTATGACCCCAGGTATCATTTGGATTTCAATATATTTCGATAAATTTTTCTATAACTGAGTTACCGGTGAAAACGAGATGGCTCAAAAGCCTTAAAATTGCCCGACAATATGGGTATCAAACGAAAAAGCATTATCCCAGGTTTCATTTGGACTTCCATATATTTCGATTAATTTATCGATAACTGAGTTATCGGTGAAGATGTGATTGCCCAAAACTTTAAAATTGTCCTACAATATGTGTAACAAACGAAAAGGAAAGGCTGCAGGTTTCATTTGGACTTCGATATATTTCGATAAATTTGTCGATAACTAAGTTATCGGTGAAAATGTAATTGCCCAAAAACCTTAAAATTGCCTTACAATATGGGTATCATTTGGATTTCAATATATTTCGATACATTTTTCGATACCTGAGTTACCGGTGAAAACGAGATGGCTCAAAAGCCTTAAAATTGCCCGACAATATGGGTATCAAACGAAAGAGCATGACCCCAGGTTTCATTTGGACTTCCATATATTTCGATAAATTTATCGATAACTGAGTTATCGGTGAAAATGTGATTGCCCAAAAACTTTAAAATTTCCCCACAATATGGGTATCAGAAGAAAGGGGATGGCCACAGGTTTCATCTGGACTTTAATATATTTCGACAAATTTATTGATAACTGAGTTATTGGTGAAAAAGCCTTAAAATTGCCCTACAATATAGGTATCAAACGAAAGGGGATGGTCCCAGTTTTCATTTGGACTTCAATATATTTCGATAAATTTATCGATAATTGAGTTATCGGTGAAAATGAGATGGCTTAAAAGCCTTAAAATTGGCCAACAATATGGGTATCAAACGAAAAGGGATGGCCCCAGGTTTCATTTGGACTTCGATATATGTATTTCGATATATTTATCGATAACTGAGTTATCGGTCAAAACGTGACCGCCCAAAAACCTCAAATTATTTAATCAATCTACCTTTCCCCATTGATGGGAATTTTGAAAATTTTAAATACCCTTGATAAATGCTTCAGTATTCAATAATCTTATCTTGCTAATATTATAAATGTGAATGTAGCGATGTTTGGATATTTGGATGTTTGGATGTCCAGAAGTTTACTTCTGTTCCTCAATAACGTGAGAATGGCAAGACGGATTTTTTTGAAATTTGGTAGGCAGCCAGCTAATAGTCTAGAAGGAGGTATAGGCTATTTTTTTTTTTAATTTTGGGGGGTCCGGCCATGCTAGGGACCGATACTTTTCGATTTTTTTGTTTTTCCATATAACTCTGAGTACACTTGACCTAAACTTATGATATTTCGCATACAGGTGTAGAAACTTCGAAAAATATGGGTATCAAACGAAACTGGAAGGTGCCAGGTCTCATCTGGGCTTCGATATATTTCGATAAATTTATCGATAACTGAGTTATCAGTCGAAATGAGATTGCCCAGAAACCTTAAATTTTCCCTACAATATGGGTATCAATCGAAAAGGGATGGCCTCAGGTTTCATTTGGACTTCGATATATGTATGTGAAAATGTGATTGCCCAAAAACTTTAAAATTTCCCCACAATATGGGTATCAGAAGAAAGGGGATGGCCACAGGTTTCATCTGGACTTTAATATATTTCGATAAATTTATTGATAACTGAGTTATTGGTGAAAAATCCTTAAAATTTCCCTACAATGTGGGTATCAAACGAAAGGGGATGGCCCCAGTTTTCATTTGGACTTCAATATGTTTCGATAAATTGATCGATAATTGAGTTATCGGGGAAAACGAGATGGCTCAAAAGCCTTAAAATTGGCCAACAATATGGGTATCAAACGAAAAGGGATGGCCCCAGGTTTCATTTGGACTTCGATATATGTATTTCGATATATTTATCGATATCTGAGTTATCGGTCAAAACGTGATCGACCAAAAATCTCAAATTATTTAATCAATCTACCTTTCCCCATAGATGGGAATTTTGAAAATTTTAAATACCCTTGATAAATGCTTCAGTATTCAATAATACTAGTATATCCCGTGGTCGAAATTCGAACAATTTAAAATAGTTGAACTTATTCAAACATCTGATCAACTTTTTGTCAATAGCTGCCTTTAGGCCATCAAAGAATTTTAAAAATAACGGCTGTTATTATATAATAAAAATATTAAATTACAGCAGCCCTTTCCAAAATTATTTATGGCAAATGCCATGCAAGTATTCGGTTTTCGAGATTTTATGTTGCACTTGAATAATCGGATGATGAGATTGTGCTTAACAAATAGCCACTAATTTATGCGATCGTTTTGTCGCAAACGGTAGAAATCACTAAAATTTATAGAAGTAATCTACCAAAGTCCGATAAATAGACTACTGTGTTTGAAAAAATTTCGCAACTTCGATCTTATATCATCAAAAATTAGACAAAAAAAAACCAAATTGAATAAGCGGTTATCGCATTTCTATAATGGGTGGTATGTATGCATATGCTTTCCGTCAACTAAAAATATTCATCAATTTTTTTCTCGAAAATAGATATCACAAACATAAAAATTTTAAAAAAGTCAAGATAAGAAATTTTTATATATTGAAAAAATAAAAACAATTTTCAATGACAAAAAATAAAAAAAAAAGGTTTGATTTTGTGTTTTTCCGACAGGGTGGATACTAGATGTATATTGGAACGATTTTCCGTCATCCCTTGTCAAATTTGGTTTTGTAACAAACCGGTTTCGGCGATCTGCCATCTTCAGTGTTTGATTTCGTTCTGACTTTGTGTCTATCCGTTGTCATGTATTTATAGTCTGGACGCTGTATGCGGTAATGTTAGTACTCGTGTATATGATTCGTGTGTTACGAATGTTTCCGAACAGGTACCTGTAATAAGGGTTGTTTTCACACTAGTTAATTTGCTTGTCGCTGCTATGTCAGGTACGTGTGTGTTTAAAGGTTGCTTACTGACGCTCGTTAGTCAGGTAGAAGTCGGTGATTTTCGTCTTTTGATTGGGTTTGTGTGTTCGCTCGTTTATTGTTACTCGTTTGGTTATTGTACCTGCGGTATTGTTCGGTTTTTTGTAAATTAATTTTAGCGGTTCAAATATTGCGTCAGAGATGGTTTTTGTTTGTTCGTTTATTATTCTCCCGTCAAATGTCTTTAGTTTGTATATTTCCATGTTTTCCAGCACATTTAAGCGTCGGCCTTTTCTTTGTATGTGAAGTGTTTTGGCTGTGTTTTTGATGTTGCCCGGGGAGCATTTGTTTTCGAACATGTGATTTGCATAGTTTGATTCTGGTGTAATGGTGGGTTTCCGTGCTTTCTTGTTGTAGTCCCTGACGTGCTCTCGAAATCGTGTACTTATTTTTCGTCCTGTTTGCCCTATGTAGCTGTGCTGGCACTCGCAGGTAAGCTTGTAAATTCCACTTTCGCTAAACGGCTCTTCCGAGTTAGTGTTGGTTCTTAGGTTTTGTCCTAAGTTGTTCGATGTTCTGAACGCTGTGTTGATGTTGTGTTTCAAATCAAACACTGAAGATGGCAGATCGCCGAAACCGGTTTGTTACAAAACCAAATTTGACAAGGGATGACGGAAAATCGTTCCAATATACATCTAAAAAAAAAAGGGCCGATAGCTCTACTTGAACCATTAACCGCTCGACCACTACCCCCGACGCTTCCCACTGGGCTATCGCTTTATGTACAAATTGATTGTCAGATAACCAATTCAAGTGGCATGAGAAATTTTCATTCGCTTATTACAGATAAATGAAGCAGGATTGGTTATATATTAGATAATTGTGCACTGCTTTAGAGGTATGCCAACAAATCCATATGCATTTCATAAATATTTATGCATATTTAGTATGGGTTTAAGCTTGGCAAATATTTATATGTAAAATTTGTTAGCCTATTAATATAATAGATTATATAAATATCAAAGTTTGAAGTTTAGATGAACTATTCGATAAATGCTTTCTGAGACATTTATATCCATACTTAAAGCCAAAGCAATATTTAACTTTAGAAACCTCACTTTCAATCGATTTCAAGGATATGTAAACTAAATAAAATTTTTGAAAACCGTTTTTCAATACATACTATTTTCTCAAAACTCTAGGAACATAGACAAATAATTGATCTTCCAACAGTTTTTTATTTGACCAATCTACCTAACTTGGTGAACTTCGACGACCGAATTTTTACTTAAAATGTTGAAAGGGTACTTCGCAGGGGCGGGCAATGCCGCGGGTATATACTTGTATTATATAAATATCAAAGTTTGAAGTTTAGATGAACTATTTGATAAATGCTTTCTGAGACATTTATATCCATACTTAAAGCCAAAGCAATATTTAACTTTAGAAACCTCACTTTCAATCGATTTCAAGGATATGTAAACTAAATAAAATTTTTGAAAACCATTTTTCAATACATACTATTTTTTCAAAACTCTAGGAACATAGACAAATAATTGATCTTCCATCAGTTTTTTATTTGACCAATCTACCTAACTTGGTGAACTTCGACTACCGAATTTTTACTTAAAATGTTGAAAGGGTACTTCGCAAGGCCAGGCAAGGCCGCGGGTATATACTAGTATTATATAAATATCAAAGTTTGAAGTTTAGGTGAACTATTCAATAAATGATTTCTGAGACATTTATATCCATACTTAAAGCCAAAGCAATATTTAACTTTAGAAACCTCACTTTCAATCGATTTCAAGGATATGTATATTAAACAAATTTTTGAAAACCGTTTTTCAATACATACTATTTTTTCAAAACTCTAGGAACATAGACAAATAATTGATCTTCCAACAGTTTTTTATTTGACCAATCTACCTAACTTGGTGAACTTCGACGACCGAATTTTTACTTAAAATGTTGAAAGGGTACTTCGCAGGGGCGGGCAAAGCCGCGGGTATATACTTGTATTATATAAATATCAAAGTTTGAAGTTTAGATGAACTATTCGATAAATGCTTTCTGAGACATTTATATCCATACTTAAAGCCAAAGCAATAAGAGTGCAAAAATTTTACCAAAAAAAATTTAACTACAATTTTAGTATATGGATAAAAATACTACTAATTTTAGTGGTTTTTTGTTCAGATAACAAAAAGAGAAACCAAAAATAAAAAAAACTTTATTTCAAATTTTTTTTAAAAGAAAAAATATCATATTTGAGAGTAAAATAATTCCAATGTCAATTTTGCAATAACTCTAACATTTTAAAGCACGTAAACTTTGGTGGTCGAAAAATCGACCGCTGGCCGGAAGCTGGTAAATTGGTTATATGTATTAGTTTCAGGCAGTACATGTTTTATTGTTAACAGCAATGCAAGCAGAATCTGTCTGCTCTTCTTGATGTTATTTTGGGGTCTCCGGGTTGTACGACGCGAGATACTGATGCGGGTTGGCACCAGGTTCGGATTAAAGTATTCGCGTGCGAAGATGCTACAACTGTTGAACTGTACAAGGCAGCAGTTGGAAGACTGGGTGAACTCTACTCAGGGGCAAGAATCGAGTTCGTCGACTGGAAGGACATCCCGGATCGGCCAAGGGCAAGGGCATGGATTTCTGCCATCCCTGCGGAACCTGAGAGAATTCGCACAATGCTGTGGGTCATGAATCCGTCCCTCCCTACGCACGACTGGTGTCAATCTGGTCGGGGATGCGGTAGGGCCTGATAGGCAGGTAATCTACACCTTGAATAAGGAGGCACTCGAGCCCCTTAAAAGGTGCAATGGACGAGTGCAGTACGGTGCGGGTGAAATCTCGATCCATGTATACCGTGGCGATGCACAGCGCGCTGCCATTCCAGCCACTCCGGAGGAATCGGAAATCGATGCACCGGAAGTGGAAGCGGAGGAGTCCGATGCGGAAAGCATGTTATCTGCCATGTCAAATTTCGGGGGTGGTGCCAACAACTTGGCGATGGAAGAAAGCCTGTCGGACGGGGAAGACATCGACGTCACGGTGGTGGCAGCCAATCCTGAGCGCACCAATGTTGATGCTACCATAGATAGTAGGGTTTCCGCTACGCCAAATCGTGCAGGTGGTCTGAACAACTCGTCGATAGAAAACAGCCTCCTAGACGAGGCAGACCTCGACGATATGCCGGTGGTAGGGAAGTGTGAGCTCTCTCATGTTGGTGGTGATTCAGACAAACCTACATAAATCTAAGGCAGCCTCGGCTGTTTTAAGCAGTCCCCTTTCTAAATGCGACATATACGTGGTCCTTATCCAACAGCCCTGGGCTAATAGCTCAAGGAGCTGTGGGTTGGGAACAAAGGGGTACAAGCTTATCCAAGCTAATGAGGAGGGCAAGGTCAAAATCTGTATTTTGGTCAAGTCTGAGCAGAACACCTTTCTCTTACCCAACTATTCAAATGGTGACGTTACAGCTGCAAACATAACGATTGGCAGCACCAGCCTAACGATGGCGTCGGCCTACATGCCCTACGACGCCGAAGAATCTCCTCCACAAAAGGAGGTGAAAGAACTGGTGGAAAATTTCTGCACGGGTCATCTTATTATTGAAGCTGACGGTAATGCTCATCACGTCCAGTGGGGAAGCTCCGATTATAACGCTAGGGCCGAGTCTCTCTTTGACTACCCACTAGCAACGAACCTGGTGGTTTGTAAAGTGGGTAACTAAAATGTTCTTAGAAATAAAAGAGTTTAAAATTCGTTGAAGCAAATTTGTTTTCGTTGCACAGATTTTTGTTTAAATATGCTGTACCATTAACGGCCAGCGGGCGATTTTTCGACCACTCTATATTAAGGAAGCGGACGGACTGAATTTTTTAAAATTTATTTTTTTTCTTGATTAGGGCCCAATAAACGCTGTCTTAAAAGGAAAATAAAAAATTATGGCTATTTCGTGTACCGGCCGAAAATGGGTTAAACAAAATTTTTGAAAACCGAATTACTGCTAAGCTCAACTTTGCACCTAACTGTACCAATTCTCTTATACGACTATTCTCACGTACTTATGTATCAAGAAAAAAATGTATTGATTTCTTAATTATGCTGTCTTAAAAAAAATTCTATTGAAAAATTACGACGTATTCAATTATAAAAATACATGTAACAAGAGTTTGTACATAGGTAAGCCTTTTACCTACTTATGTCTATAAAGAACCACTTGTTTTCTACAAGTCCCTATCTTGATTGACGAATTCCGCTGCGATGTGGTTCCGGGCATACCATTCTCGAGATTTGACCTTCCTTCTTCCATTACCTCTACAAGCCCCAAAATAATTTAGATGAAATGAATAGTTTAGGAGAATTCTTTTAATTTTCGATGCCATGCGGAATAAAAACTTTTTTTTAAGATTTCGATTAATTTGCGCGTATTTAGCAAAACTTTAAGTTACGGCATAGGAATATATACTATATATGCCCAAAAAGACTCGATCTTTTTCACGGTCTGAACGCTTGCTGCTTCATCAGGAAAAGAGACCGTTTTTCCGCCCAATCCCTTATTTATCCCTGTTTTTTACCGGAAACCCAGCTAATGTCATTATTTTCTCTCTTCCTACTATTTTTCTGACACTTGAATATTTAGTAATAGAATCGTCATTTCCAGTAATGAAAATCATCGCATTCACAATGGACTGCTGGTAGCTACAATCTCTATCTAACTAGTGTCTAACTAGTGAAGTTAAAGTTGCAGTAAGAATTTCCACGTTGATAAAAATAATTATTAAGGACGTCTGTTTGTGACCCAGTACAAGCCCTGTGGCTATCGACTTAAGCCCTCGTACCGCGGCAAGGTGTCCACCCTTCACTAGGGAATAGCGAGTGATAGCGGCGTCACAGTCAATGTTTGCCGCAGCAAGATGTATTGACAGATGTGTTGAACGTGTGCATTTGATTGGATAACGACAAATCGCGCATAACGAGCGACATCTGTCATGCGAAAATAGCCAACTTTCAACTTTTGATGCATGAAAAGCATAAGAAGAAGCATTTGACATTTGGCTCTTTTTACTGCATTCAAACAGAAGCAACTCGTGATAACTTTTAAACTGATTTAGGTAGAACGATGAAATTTGCACAAAGCATACTAGTATCTTTGGAAGTATACCTGATAAAATTGGATAAAATCGCCCTCCAACCACGCCCACTTTCGATATCGAACAGCTTGAACTTCTATGAAACTGTTTTCTTAAAAAACATGCACGTTTTTGGTTCAGTGTACCAACTACGATGATTGCAATTTCGATTTTGTTGAAAGATCTTGTCAAACCGCTTTGTATTGTTGCTTAGAAATTGAAGAAAACTTCACCTTTACTGGTCATCAAACCCAAGGAAGTCATTTTTCAGGATTTCAAGCCGTTTGCGCCACCTCTAAACCTTTTTCGATTGACCTAAAACTTTGTATATTCTAGTTTTTAGGCTATTCGCATATTTCTAGGGGGTGAGATCGAGAATCGGAGCACTTTTTTTCCCTCCATACAACGGAGGGCCACCCTAATGTGCACTTAGGTAAGAATAACAATGTTAAATAAAAATAGCATAAGCAAAAATCCGAAAATATATTTGCAACTTGCCTGCAGGCATACTAAGCAGCGTTTGGTGTAATGGTTACACACTGCGGTTTAGAAATTCCTAAAACTTCCTTGGGTTTGATGACCAGTAAAGGTGAAGTTTTCTTCAATTTCTAAGCAACAATACAAAGCGGTTTGACAAGATCTTT